>PVIY010016022.1:0-52589 GCA_004026745.1 Myrmecophaga tridactyla
TATTGGTTTGCTCCTTTGACTGGGCCATATCTTCAATTTTCCTTGTGTGCTTTGTTATTTTTTGTTGTTGGCGTCTAGACATTTAATTACCTTAATTAGTTTATTCTGGAGGTTGCTTTCACTTATCTTACCTAGGGTTTTGTTGCTAGATGAGTTTGTTGTCTATCTGTTCTTTGACCTTCAGTTCAGCTTTTTCTGGAGCCCATGGAATCTTGATAGGTTTTAAAAGTTTCCTATCTTATATGAACCTGAATAACCTATTAGGACTATTAGATCTGACTTGGGATAAGCAGAATAAGTTAAATTCCTGCTGGAGAGGAATATACTGCATTGTGTTCTTCTAACTTTTAAAGCAAGGTTTTTAAAGTTTGCATGTTATATATACTTTCTAATGGACTGTTTTTATTAAGGGTCAGAGAAGATTTTGTTCTTGGTATACATTTTAAAACTTTTTATTGACCTGTGACATGTATACATAAAAGTACACAAGTCTTAAGCATATGTCTCACTGAATTATCACAAAATGGGCTCTCTCATTTGATTACCACCCAGGTCAGGAAATAGAATATTGCCAGTATCTCAGGAGCCCACCTGTCTTCCTTCTAATCACTGCTCTTTCTTTCTTTCCTTCCCAAAGAGAGCCAATATCATGACTCCAAAACCATAGATTAATTTTGCCCATGATTGAGCTTCTTGTGATTGGAATTATACATTATGTATTCCTCTGAGGCTAGCTTCTTTTACTTAGCATTATGTTTGTCAGATGCAGCAGTAAAGATCATTGCTGTTCATTGCTATGTAGTTTTCCATTGTGTGACTATATCACAGTTTATTTACAGTTGCTAGATATCTGTTTTGTTTTTTTTCCCATCTTGCACTATCACTTGTAACACTACTCCACACATTCTTGTGTGTGTCTTTTGGTCATACCCTTGTATGCACTTCTATTGTGTATATTCATTTTTGTTGTGTGGGATTAACATTTCTGGGTCATAGGTTATGTATATGTTCAACTCTCGTTGATAATGCCAAACAGTTTTCCAAAATGGTACCGATTTTACTCTCAATAACTGTCTTTGTTTTTTTTCTTTTTGTTTGTTTGTTTTTTGCCAGGGTATCAAACCTCTTCAAGCCAGGGCCAGGTATTGTATGTAGTTCTCATGTCTCTTCAGCCTTCTTCAATATGAAACATTTCCACCGCCTTTCTTTGTTTCTTTATGACATTGCTACTTTTTAAAGAATATAATCCCCTCCCCTCCTTTTATTAATAGGGCAAACATTCTTCATTATGGGTTTGTCTGAGTTGGAGTACTATGTAATTGCTATTATGTTCTTCTCAGGGTATCACCTTAGGAAGTACATGTCTATCTCTCATTGATGATGCTAATTTTGATTATGCCATCAGATATTGTTTGATTTCTCCTCTATCCAGCCCTCCCAACCCCCGCAACTGATAAATTCTTTGTAGGTAGATACTTTAAGGCCACTCAGATCTTTAGCCTACAGGATTGTTGTGAAAATGCACTGACATAATCTACGTGAAACTGGCTAACACAGTGTCACACGGTTAAATTTGGATCTGCATGATTTGATGAAAGCACTGCTTTCGTGTATTTGTTAATCTGATGGCAGTATGTAGATCAGATTAAGTGGGAGAGAAATTGGAGACACTTAAGTTGTAGCAGGAGTGATTTAGATTGAACACAAATTAAAATTTCCTGATGAGAGTTGAATTGTCACAGAAAAGCTATGAAATAATTTTCCAAGGTCTCTTGAAAAATAAACCCTATTTCTTTCTGTATAAATTACTTAGGTATAGCTACTCTGGATGAATGAAGTTAGATAAGCCGCTTTGCATTTTCTGTTACTTATTTTTTTGTGTTTGTGATCCTTTCTGTGATTATTGTGAAATGGAATAAAAATGTAGCCATGTGGTATAATTTTGTGTTCAATTTCCCAAAGGAAATTTTACTTCATTCTTCTATTTGTCCTCTTCAGCAAAAATGAAATGTCCTTTCTTAGGTGTAATATCAAACAGCAACTATCCACCAAACGTGTGAAAGAAACCCTGAGTATCAAAGGAAAAAATGATAATCATGAGGCTTCTTTTTTGTGTGTTTTGGTGTATCCCATGGCGATAAATATGTGGTAAAATATGACAGGAGAAAGTTTGTGCTAGGGTGTTTGTATACAAATTATTTTTTTCCTAAAGAATCATCTAAATAGTAAAAAGTATGTTTTCTTTTCTATTGCTGCTTCTGCTCCTTCTATTTTTGCACATCATATTCTTATTTGGAGCTGTTGAAAACCGATAGGTCTATAGGTTATGTTAGGCTTTTTCCTTACAACTGTTTGCTCTATTAATTTCTACAATGTTTCATTGTGAATGATGCTGAGATGAAAGCGGCTGGAGAACAGAAAGTGAGGATCTGCTTAGCAACCAAGGATGGCCTGGCAGTTGGACCGTGGGGAAGATAATTGCTTTTCTATGTGATTCAAGGAGGCACCAAAATGATTCCATCAAAGGAGTTGTTCACTTGTATGATTTCTGTCTATTAGAATTGAGCCAAATTATGTAGAACCTTGATCTACAAAAGGAGAAAGGAAATTTGTTTGCCAAAGAGAAAGAGAGGGGGATAAATTGGATAGATACGAATCTTTATCTCTACTTCACTTCAGCCATCCACACCCATGAGCACATTCTAGACCCTGTCATCCCTTGGAATAGCGCCCTGCTTTTGTAATCTTAAACTTCAGCATCTGATTTATCTGAGCATATTCTCCAGCCCATCTTTCTAACTTTTGTTCTTACTGTACTCCTTCCGTAATGTAAGGTAGATGTTTAATACCTTGGTTTTAAAGAGACTTGAATTGGCAGATATATCAACTCCACCATTTATGAGTTGTGTGCCTTTGTATATGTTGATTAACCTCATTGAACCTTAATTTCCACATCTTTAAAATTCATAATCCATTTGACAAATACTAAGGTCCCTATTCTTATGGGGTTTCATTCTGTTAAAGGAAGGTACAGAAATCAAATAAACAAGTAGTATAATTTTAGATGAAGGTAAGTTCTGTGAAGAAAATAAACAGTGTAAAGGGACTGAAGGTGATCTAAGTGAGAGTGGGGAAACTATTTGAAATAGAATTGCTCAGGAAGGCCTCACAGAGGAGGTGACATGTGAGCTGAGACCTGAATTGTAAGAAGGAACCATCAATTTACGATCTGAAGGAAGTATTATAGGCAAAGTAAATAAGAAGTACAAATACCTCATGGTGCTAAGGAGAAAACACAGGAAGGTGTGACTGGGGGTAGGGGGGGAAAGGGTGTATACAGAGACACTTATCATATCCTGTAGGCCATGCCAAAGAGTTTGAATCTTATTCTAAATAGCAGTGGAAGCCATTCAGTGGGCCTAAACAAGAGAGTGATGCTTTGATTTATGTTTTACAAGTAGTCAGTATGTGGTGATAGACTGGGAGTGGAGAGCTGTGGCTGGCAGCACTGGAAGTAGGGAGCCCACTTAGGAGGCTAATGGAGTAATCCATGTCTTAGTTTCCTGGCTTCTAATACAAATATCATTGGATGACTTGGCTTAGGCAATGAAAAATTATTGGCACATGGTTTTAAGGCTAGGAGAAGTCCAAAGGTGAGGCAACATCAAGGTGCTGCTTCTCTCCAAAGACTGGCATTGTGAGGTTCCTTGATCCTTATCTTTTCTGTCACATGGCAGTGCACTTGGCAGTGACTTCTCCTTTCTCCTCTGGGTTCCATTCATTTCTGGCTTCTTTTCTTTCCCTCTATGTCTGAATTTCATTCTGCTTGTAAAGGACTCCAGAATCCAGATTAAAACCCAATCTAATTCAGTTGGCTATACGTTAACCAAAAATAACATCTCCAAAGGTCTTATTTACATTGGGTTCATGCCCACAGGAATAGATTAAGGTCATGTTTTTTTCTGGGGTAATTATTCAACTCACTACAGAGAGATAGTAGTCCAAGTAGTAGGCTTGGACAAGGTGGTAGTACTAGAGATGTTGTTGAGATAATTGTTGTGAAAATAATTGACACTATTCTAGGTATAGAGTGTGTATTTATTTTAAAATTACGACACTATTAATATCCTCTTCCCTCTTCATGGCATCACCATCCATTTATCTTAGCTGGGAATCTGAAATTCATCCTAGACTTCTCAGTTGATAAAGAAAATACAAAGAGAGGAAGGAAAGTTATTAGGTTCAGAGAGTATATGTTATCTTTAAGATAAGTTACTTATAAGATATCTTGAGTTGAAGGTATCAATGATCTTGTAGTAGATAACCCTTGAAACTGGTGTATCAAAATATAGATTTAACAATAGCTGGAAGGTGGAAACAATCCAAGTGTCCAAGATGAATAGATAAACAAAATGTGGTATAACCATATTCAGCTGTAAAAAAGGAATGAAGTTCTGATATATGCTTCAACATGGATGAAAACATTATACTGAGTGAAATAAACCAGACACAAAAAATAAAACATTGTATGATTCCACTTATATGAAATATCTGGAATAAGCAAATTCATGGGGACAGAAAGTAAATCAGAGGTTACCAGGGTCCAGGAGAAGGGGGAAATGGGGAGTTACTGTTTAATAGGTGTGGCGTTTCTCTTTGGGTTGATGAAAAAGTTTTGGTAATGGATGGTAGTGATGGTAGCACAACACTATAAATGTAATTAATACCATGACACACTTAAAATTGCACACTTGTGGTTTAAAAATGGTTAAAGTAGAACATTTTATAATATATATGTTACAATAAAAATTTAAACAAATATATAGATTTATCATTTGTTAGAGATAAATATATTTGGGAGTTGGTATTTGGCAGTAAAGTCCTTAGGTTGGATAAAATTGCCTATAGCGGATAAGAGAGGAGAACAAGGGGTGAAACAGTAGCTGAGGAACTCCAAATGTATAGGAATTGGGCAGAAGAGGAGCTTGATAAGTGTAGTTAGAACTGTAGGAAAATGGAGAATGTTGTATCAGAGGCTAAAGCCTAGAGTAGAGGGAGTTTAAGAAGGGATGATCATTTAATATTGGTGAATGAAGTTGGGTGAGGATTAAAAAAAGAGGTCATTGGATTTGAAAACTAAAGCAGTTTCATTAGAGTGAGAGCGGGCATCATATTACAATGGTGAGGAGTATTTGGGAAGGGAAGAAGTGTAATGAGCAAGTTTAGGCAACTCATTCAAAAATTTTGCACTACAGAGCAGGAGTGAGAATTTCTTAAGAGAAAGGAAATTTGAGTGGCGCCTGATGGGAAGGAATCTGTAGAAAAGTGAAAAGTCAAGATGAAATGGGAGTAGGGAGAGATAATAGCTGATTTTTCTGTAAAGCAGGGTGCAAGGTTATTTGTTGATAGTGACGTGGTGGGGGCAGTCCAGTAAGCTTGAGGAGAGTACTAAAGGTTTCATTCATATGCATTCATTTTTCAACATGTTATGTGCTAGGCACTTGGGTCAGAATGGTGAGAAAAAAAAAAATCCCCTGCCTTCATGGAAATTATGCAGATTAGTGAGGGACTATACATTAAGCAAAAAAGGATCATAAAAAATATATAAAATTACAACCAGGCAGGAAATAGCTGTGATTTGTGCTGTAAAGGAGAGTACATTGTGAAAACATGTAATAGGGAAAGTAACCTATTCTGCTCAGAGAATATTTTCGTAATGAAATGAACATTGAGCTGAGGTCTGGAAGAAGAGAAGATCTTATACCAGGCAAAGAGAGGAGAAGAATATTCTAGACAGAGGAAAAAGTATATACAAAGACCTTCTCCTGAGGAGAAGCAGCTGAAAGAAGGCAAGTATAGGTGGAGTAAAAGAGGAAGGGAGAACATGGCTCAAGGTGAAGCTGGAGAGATAGATAGGGCCCCTCTTGTAGGCCTCATTAAAAGTGAAAAGTTAGTGGGAATGAGTGTTAGTGGGGCAGGATAGAAGTTTGTAAACTGAAAGCATTGGATTTGAAATTAGATTTGACATCAAATCCTTTCTTACCAGAGAAGATGTTTCGGCAAGCCTCTTAACTACTAATCCATAATTTAAAAATGGAAGTGTTACTACTAAAAGAGTTGTTGAGAATTAAGCTGTAAATGAGAGCTTAATATGTATGAAATAGTAACTTTTACTATTGGATAGTTCCTTTTGTTCTGTTTATAGAGGCTTACGTATTTTGAAAGTTATAAACATAAGAGGATGTGATCACTTCCATAAACATTTATTGAGTCCTTAATTATGGGTGAGGCATTGAACTAGTCATTCTAGGTCTAAAGAAATGATAAGAAATGGGCCTTGCTCTCAAGAAATTGAGAGCCAAGAGGGAGAGATGGTCATGTGCACAAGTAAATGTGATACAAGACAAAGTTTGATAATTTCTAAAATAGAAGTAAAAAAATTTAATGAGGGTATAAATGTGGAGTGTTTTAAAGATAGACAAATAGAGCAGTCGAACAGAATTAAGAGTCCAGAAATAGACTCACACATCTGTGGCCAACTGATTTTTAAAATTTTTTTTTAAACATAACAACATATAAACATGAACATTCTTACCATATGATCATTCCATTCTTGGTAAATAATAAAAAACTCACAATATCATCACCATGATCATTTCTTAGAACATTTGCATCAATTCAGAAAAAGAAATAAAAAGAAAAAAACTCATACATACCTTACCCCTACCCCTCCCTCTCATTGACTGCTAATATTTCCATCTACTCTATATTTTAATCTTTGCCTGTTTTTTTCTATACCCCTTACCACTCCTTTTCATTGATCACTAGTATTTCAATCTACTAAATTTATTTTAACATGTGTTCCCCCATTATTTATTTATTTTTAATCTGTATGTTTTACTCATCTGTCCATACTGTAGATAAAAGGAACATCAAACACAAGGTTTTCACAATCAGTCACGTTGCAAAAGCTGTATCATTATACAATCATCTTCAAGAAACATGGCTACTGGAATACAGCTCTACAGTTTCAGGCACTTCCCTCTAGCCTCTCCAATATACCTTAACTAAAAAGGTGATAGCTATATAACATGTAAGAATAACCTCCAAAATAACCTCTCAGTTCTGTTTGAAGTCTTTCAGCTGTTGACACTTTATTTTGTCTCGTTTTTCTCTTCCCCCTTTTGGTCGAGAAGATTTTCTCAATCTCTTGGTGCTGAGTCCCACCTCATTCCAGGATTTCTGTCCCATGTTGCCAGGAAGGTTTACGCCTCTGCAAGTCATGTCCCATGTAGGAGAGGGAGAGTGCAGTGAGTTTGCTTGTTGGGTTGGCTGAGAGAGAGAGGCCACATCTGAGCAAGAAAAGAGGTTCTCTGGGGGTGACTTTTAGGTCTTATTTTAAGTAGGCTTAGTCTGTCCTTTGTGGGGATAAATTTCGTATGAACAAACCCCAAGATTGACGGCTGAGCCTTTTGCTTTGGTTGTCCCCACTGCTTGTGAGAATATCAAGCATTCTCCATGTGGGGAAGTTGAATTTTCCCCTTTTCTTGTGTGGCCGACTGATTTTTGACAAGGGTGCACTAAGGAAGTAATAGTCTCTTCAACAAAAGTTGTTAGGAAAACTGGATATCCACATGCAGAAGAATGAAGTTTGTGCTGGTTTGAAAGGAAGTATGCCCCCTAGAAAATCCATGTTTTAATCAAAATCCCATTTCATAAAGGTAGAATAATCCCTATTCAATACTGTATGTTTGAAACTGTAATCAGATCATTTCCCTGGATGATGTGATTTAGTCAAGAGTGGTTGTTAAACTGGATTAGGTGACGACATGTCTCCACCCATTTGGGTGGGTCTTGATTGGTCTACTGGAGTCCTATAAAAGAGGAAACATTTTGGAGAATGGGAGATTCAGAGAGAGCAGAGAATGCTGCAGCACCACGAGGCAGAGAGTCCACGAGCCAGCGACCTTTGAGGATGAAGAAGGAAAATGCCTCCTGGGGAGCTTCATGAAACAGGAAGCCAGGAGAAGAAGCTAGCAGATGACGCTGTGTTCGCCATGTGTCCTTCCAGATGAGAGAGGAACCCTGACTGTGTTTGCCATGTGCCCTTCCACTTGAGAAAGAAACCGTGAACTTCATCAGCCTTCTTGAACCAAGGTATCTTTCCCTGGATGCCTTTGATTGGACATTTCTATAGACTTGTTGTAATTGGGATATTTTCTCGGCCTTAGAACTGTAAACGAGCAACTCATTAAATTCCCCTTTTTAAAAACTGTTCCGTTTCTGGTATATTGCATATTGGCAGCTAGCAAACTAGAACAAAGTTAGATCTCTATTTCAAATTATTACAATAATCAGCTCAAAATGGATCAATGACCTAAATAAAAGAGATAAAACTATAAAACTCTTAGAAGGTAACATACAGGCAAGCTTCATGATCTGGGATTTGGCAATGGATTCTTAGATATGACACCAGAAGCATGAGCAACAAAAGAAAAAATAGATATATTTAATTTAATCAAAATTTAAAACTTTTATGTATTGAAGGAAATTATGGAGAAAAGACAGTCTACAGAATGGGAGAAAATAATTTCAACTCATATATTGAATAAGGATTTAATATTTAATATCCAGAATATTTGAAGAACTTTTACAATGCAACAACAAAAAGACAACATCTTTAGCTACTAGGGAAATGCCAATTAAACTACAAAGAGTTACAACTTCACACTGACAAGGATGGCTATTATTTTAAAAAACAGAAAATGGGCTGTGACACTCATTGTTAAAAACATTTTGATTTCAGGAGTTGTTAAATGTGAGGAAATGTCCCACTATCTTAGAATCAGTGAAATACTGATGCTAACATTTAGTGATACTGTTGCTCACATTTAAGGATTAGTCATTTAATTCTTGTAATAGACCTGTTACTTTATCTTTATTATTATTCTCATTTTATAGAATAACCTTCCGCCTATGGAAGTTAGTCATTTTTACATAATATAAAACTGCATTTAGATTTTCTGCCTTTTAAATTATTGTTACTTTTCATTAAAGGAGTTATGGGTTTACAGAACAATCATGCATAAAATACAGGATTCCCATGCACCATCCCACCAACAACACTTGTATTGGTGTGGAAAATTTGTTGCAATTGATGATTATACTTTTTTAAAACTTTTTTATTGTAAAATATAACATCTATACAAAACAAAGAAAGAAAAAAGCAGTAGTTTTCAAAGCATTCTTCAACGAGTAGTTAGAGAACAGTTCTCAGAGTTTGTCATGGCCTACCATACCATCATCCCAAATTTTTCCTTCTAGCTGCTCCAGAACATTGGAGGCAAGAAAGAAAACATATTTTTTATTATCACAATTGACTTTTTTTTTGGGAAAAATAACATATATACAAAAAAAAGCAATAAATTTCAAAGCACAGTGCAACGATTAGTTGTAGAACAGATTTCAGAGTTTGGTATGGGTTACAGTTCCACAATTTTAGGTTTTTACTTCTAGCTGCTCTAAGATACTGGAGTCTAAAAGAAATAGCAATATAATGATTCAGAAGTCATACTTGTTTGTTAACCCTACCTTCTCTGTATAATTCCATCATCACCTTTGATCTTTCTCTGTCCCCCTCTTCAGGGGTATTTAGGTTATGCCCATTCTAACTTTTTCATGTTGGAAGGAGCTATCAGTAATATGGTGTAGGAAGATGGTACTAGCTGATGTTCTGAAGAGGCTAGGCCCTCTAGGTTTCAGGACTTATCTGGTCCAGGGACCCATCTGGAGGTTGTAGGTTTCTGGAAAGTTAGCCTAGTGCATGGAACCTTTGTAGAATCTTATCTATTGCCCTAGGTGTTCTTTAGGATTTGCTGGAATGGTTTTGGTTAGGGTTTGGCAAATTATAATAGGTAGCAATGTCTAACTGAAGCTTGTATAAGAGTGACCTCCAGAATAGCCTCTCGGTTCTATTTGAACTCAGTTTGTGTCCCTGCGCTCATGCCCTCTGAAGAGATACCTAGCAATGGTATTGCTGGATCATATGGCAGTTCTATTCTTAGCTTCCTGAGGAGCCACCAAACTGCCTTCCATAGTGGTTGTACCATTTTATATTCCCACCAACCGTGGATAAGTGTGTGTCTTTCTCCACATCCTCTCCAGCACTTGTTGTTTTCTGTTTTATTGATAATGGCCATTCTGGTGGGTGTGAGATGATATCTTGTTGTAGTTTTGATTTGTATTTCCCTTAATAGCCAGGAAAGTTGAGCATCTTTTCATGTGCCTTTTAGTCATCTGTATTTCCTCTTCTGAGAAATGTCTGTTCATGTCTTTTGCCCATTTTGTAATTGGGTTGTTTTTTGTTGTTGAGTTGTCAGTCTCTTTATATATTCTGGATATTAGGCCCTTATCTGATATATGATTTCCAAATAATGTCTCCCATTGTGTAGGCTTTCTTTTTACTTTCTTGATAAAGTTCTTTGATGCACAAAAGTGTTTAATTTTGAAGAGTTCCCATTTATCTATTTCTTTTTTCAATGCTCGTGCTTTGGGTGTAAGATCTAGGAAACTGCCTCCTATTACAAGTTTTATAAGATATTTCCCTACATTTTCTTCTAAAAGATTTATGGTCTTAGATCTAATGTTTAATTGTTTGATCCATTTTGAGTTAATTTTAGTATAGCGTTTGAGATATGGATCCTCTTTCATTCTTTTGCATGTTCGATATCCAGATCTCCAAGCACCATTTATTGAAGAGACTGTTCTGTCCCAGGTGAATTGGCTTGACTGCTTTATCAAAGATGAGTTGTTCATAGATGGGAGGGTCTATATCTGAACATTCTGTTTGATACCATTGGTCAGTATATCTATCTTTATGCCAGTACCATGCTGTTTTGACCACTGTAGCTTTGAAACATGCCTTAAAGTCAGGTAGTGTGTGACCTCCAACTTCATTTTTCTTTCTCAAGATATTTTTAGCTATTCGGGGCACTCTGCCCTTCCAGATGAAATTGGCTATTGTTTTTTTTTATTTCTGTGAATTAAGGTTTTAGGATTTTATTTGGTATTGCATTGACTCTATAAATCAATTTAGGTAGAACTGACATCTTAATTATAATTAGTCTTCCAAACCATGAACACGGTATGCCCTTCCATTTATTTAGGTCTTCTGTGATTTCTTTTAGTAATTTTTTGTAATTTTCTTTGTATAGGTCTTTTATATCCTTGGTTAAATTTATTCCTAAATATTTTATTCTTTTGGTTGCAATTGTAAATGGAATTTTTTTCTTGATTTCCCCCTCAGATTGCTCATTACTAGTGTATAGAAACACTACAGATTTTTGAGTGTTGATCTTGTAACCTGCCGTTTTGCTGTACTTGTTTATTAGCGCTAGTAGTTTTGCTGTGGATTTTTTTGGGTTTTTGACATATAGTATCATATCATTTGCAAACAGTGAGAGTTTTACTTCTTCCTTTCCAATTTTGTTGCCTTGTATTTCTTTTTCTTGTCTAATTGTTCTGGCTAGAACATCCAACACAATGTTGAATAACAATGGTGATAGTGGACATCCTTGTCTTTTTCCTGATCTTAGGGGGAAAGTTTTTAGTTTTTCCTCATTGAGAATGATGCTAGCTGTGGGTTTTTCACTCATATTCCCTTTATCATGTTGAGGAAGTTCCCTTCTATTCCTATCCTTTGCAGTGTTTTCAACAGGAAAGGATGTTGAATTTTGTCAAATGCTTTTTCTGCATCAATCAAGATGATCATGTGTTTTCTCTGTTTTAATTTGTTGATATGGTGTATTACATTAGTTGATTTTCTTATGTTGAACCATCCTTGCATACCTGGAATGAATCCTACTTGGTCTTGGTGTATAATTCTTTTAATGTGCTGCTGGATTCGATTTGCAAGAATTTTGTTGAGGATTTTTACATCTATATTCATCAAAGATTGGTCTGTAATATTCTTTTCTTGTAGTATCTTTGTCTGGCTTTGGTATGAGGGCGATGTTGGTTTCATAGAATGAGTTAGGTAACCTTCCCTCCTGTTTAATTTTTTTGAAGAGTTTGAGCAGGACTGGTAATAATTCTTTCTAGAATGTTTTGTAGAATTTGCATGTGAAGCCATCTGGTCCTGGACTTTTCTTTTTTGGGAGCTTCTTAATTAAATTTCTTGACTTATGATTTGTTTGTTGAGGTCATCTTTTTCTTTTTGAGTCAGTGTTGGTTGTTCATGCCTTTCTAGGAGGTTGTCCGTTTCCTCTACTTTGTATAGTTTATTAGCATGAAGTTGTTCATAATATCCTCATACCTTCTTTATTTCTGCAGGGTCAGTGGTTACGTCTTCTCTTCCACTTCTGATTTTATTTATTTGCATGCTCTCTCTTCTTTTTTTTTTATTATTTTATTTTATTTTTTTCTACATGGGCAGGCACCGGGAATCGAACCCGGGTCCTCTGGCATCGCAGGCAAGCATTCTGCCTGCTGAGCCACCGTGGCCCGCCCTCTCTCTTCTTTTTGTCAACCTTGGTAAGGGTCCATCAATCTTATTGATCATAGAACCAACTTCTGGTTTTGTGGATTTTCTCGATTGTTTTCATGTTCTCAGTTTCATCTCTAATATTTATTATCTCTTTCCTTTTGTTTGCTTTGGGGTTAATTTGCTGTTCTTTCTCTAGTTCTTCCAGTGAATACTTAATTCTTTGATTTTTGCTCTTTCTTTTTTTTTGATATAGGTATTTATGGCAATAAATTTCCCTCTTAGCACTGCCTTTGATACCTCCCATACATTGTTTTTTTTTTTTACATGGGCAGGGACCGGAAATCGAACCCGGGTCCTCTGGCATGGCAGGCAAGCATTCTTGCCTGCTGAGCCACCGTGGCCCGCCCCCTCCCATACATTTTGATATGTTGTGTTTTCATTTTTATTTGTCTCGAGATATTTACTAATTTCTCTTGTAATTTCTTCCTTTACCCATGGGTTGTTTAAGAGTGTGTTGTTGAACCGCCATATATTTGTGAATTTTCTGGCTGTCTGCCTATTATTGATTTCCAACTTCATTCCTTTATGGTCTAAGAAAGTGTTTTGTATGATTTCAATCTTTTAAAATTTACTGAGGCTTGCTTTGTGACCCAGCATATGGTCTATCCTTGAGAATGATCCATGAGCACTTGAGAAAGAGGTGTATCCTGCTGTTGTGGGCTGTAATATTCTATAAATGTCTGTTAAGTCTAGCTCATTTATTGTATTATTCAAATTCTCTGTTTCTTTATTGATCCTCTGTCTAGATGTTCTGTCCATTGATGAGAGTGGTGAACTGAAGTCTCCAACTATGATGGTAGATGTGTCTAGTTCTCTTTTCAGTGTTTTCAGTTTTTGCCACATGGATTTTGGAGCATTCTGGTTCGGTGTGTAAATATTTATGATTGTTATGTCTTTGTACTGAATTGTTCCTTTTATTAATACATAGTATCCTTCTTTGTCTCTTTTAACTGTTTTACATTTGAAGGCTAATTTGTTTGATATTAGTATAGCTACTCCTGCTCTTTTCTGATTGTTATTTGCATGAAGTATCTTTTCCCAACCTTTCACTTTCAACCTTTGTTTATCCTTGGGTCTAAAATGTGTCTCCTGTAGACAGCATATAGATGGGTCCTGTTTTTTAATCCATTCTGCCACTCTGTGTCTTTTGATTGGGGAGCTTAATCCATTAACATTTAGTGTTGTTATTGTAAGGGCAGTACTTTTTTCTACCCATTTGTCTTTTGAATTTTATGTGTTATTTCTAACTTTTCTTCTTTTTCCTTTACTCATAGTATTCATTCCTTCACTATTCTACATAACTCTCTCTGCTGACTTTTCCTATCTGTCTCTAGTGCTCCATTTAGTATTTCTTTCAGAGCCAGTCTCTTTGTCACAAATTCTATCAGTGATTTTTTTTTGTCTGAAAATCTTTTAATTTCCCCCTCATTTTTGAAGGACAGTTTTGCTGGATATAGAATTCTTGGTTGGCAGTTTTTCTCTTTTAGAATCTTAAAAGAGAAATCTGGTTTCTGCTGAGAAATCTATGCATAGTCTTATTAGGCTTCCCTTGTATGTGACTGATTACTTTTCCCTTGCTGCTTTCAAAATTCTCTCTTTCTCTTTGACATCTGACATTCTGATTAGTAAGTGTCTTTGGAGTATGTCTGTTTGGATCTATTCTGTTTGGGGTATGCTGGCACTTCTTGGACCTGTAATTTTATGTCTTTCATAAGAGATGGGAAATTTTCAGTGATAATTTCCTCCATTAGTCCTTCTCCTCCTTTTCCCTTCTCTTCTCCTGGGACACCCACAGCACATATATTCATGTGCTTCATGTTGTCATTCAGTTCCCTGAGTCCGTCTTCACGTTTTTCTATTCTTTTCCCTTTATTTTCTTTTGCTTGTCAGATTTCAGATGTCCCGTTCTCCAGCTCACTAATCCTTTCTTCTGCCTCATCAAATCTAACATTGTAGGTCTCCATTGTTGTTTTCATCTCTTCTGCTTGTTTTTCATTGCCAAAAGTTCTTTGATTTTTGAGACTTTTGATTTCTTCTTTTTGTTTGTCCATTGCCTTCTTTATATTCTCCCTCAACTTGTTGATTTGATTTTTGATGAGATTTTCCATGTTTGTTCAGATATTCTGAGTTAGTTTCACCTCTTGCATCTCATTTGAATTGTTGGTTTCTTCCTTTGACTGGACCATATCTTCAGTTTTCCTAGTATGACCCGTTATTTTTTGCTGGCGTCCAGGCAATTGATTTCCTCTATTAATTTATTCTGGAGATTGTTTTCACTTTTTTTTCTAGGATTTCCTTGCTGGATGGCTTTGTTCTCTATCTGTTCTTTGACATTCAGCTCAGCTAATTTTAGACCTTAAGGTTTTGTCTAAGTGATCAGAATTTTTCAATTCTTGTTTCTTGCCCCACCTTTATGGAACCTTTTTTTTCCCTTCCCTTAGGAGGGTCTGCTTAGACATAATAAACCCCAGTCAGATTTCCTGGACCAGACTGGCCTCCTCTCAGGAGGAAAGAGTCACCTGCATCAGTTTTCCCTGAGGATAAGACCCAGCAGATTGAAAGACTTTCCTATAAAGCCTCTAGACTCTGCTTTTCTTATCCTGCCCAGTATGTTGTGCTTGTCTGCCTGTGGTTTCCCACCAGTATAAAGTGTTGCGGTGCCTTTAACTCCAGCAGACTCTCCCAGCTGGGAGCAGCTGGGGGTGTGGTTGAGACAGAGGAGAGGTTGTAGGCTGGCCTTAATCGCTTGAGTTTTCCAGACCCAGAGGTCTGAATTCCTTGAGGTAGGGATTCCACCTGAGCTGGGCCCCACCCCTCTCCTGGGGAAGGCACAGCCTGCAGGGAATTAATTCCTTTCACCTGACCAGCCTCTTTGTCTCACAGACAAACTTAATTCTGCCCTTGCCTGGGGTAGTTGGAGCCTGAGAAGCCTTGCAGTTGTATCTAATGAGCAGTTAAATAGTAGAAAAAATGCAAAAAGCAAAAGTCCTTTTTGAAGCAGAATCACCATTCCTTGAGTTTGTTGACCAAGAGCTTAAGTTGGTATGTTGCTCTGTGTATCTGCAGGTTGTATGTGTCCCCCCCCTCCTTTTTTTTTAGGGTCCTATTTTGTACTGTCCTATCCAAAAACCCTCTGTTTTTTGTTTTTTTGTTTTTTCCCATCAACCCTGCCCCTTCTGTGCCAGCGCAAAAACTCCTAGTACCTTTAACTCTTATTCAAGGTTTATCTGAGCTGGGGGCCTATTTTTGGTAGTCAGAATTTGTTAATTAATTCCTCAAGTGGAACTTGGTTGAGGTAAGCCCCTGCTGCTAGTAAACTCTTTCCTTTCCCCTCCCAGGAGCTGAGCCCATTGGAAGAGGGGTGCCAGCCTCCATAGCTTGGGGAACTTACAGGTCTATGCATAATCACAGCTGGTCCATCTTGTCCAGATTTGTATGCTGTGTGTCCAGTTGCTCATGTAGCAGTTGTTCTGTAGTGTTCCTGGCTATTTACTAGGTGATCTGGAGGATGAACTAAATTCCACAGCTCACTAAGCTGCCATCTTGGAACCTTCCCCAACAGGTCTTTCTTGATCTGATCTATAAATGCTTTTTCTATAAGGTCCAGAAAATATTATATGTATAAACAGCAATTAATAATCTTTGGACTTCCCTGGGGGATATTTAATGGATTTTAATAGACCAAGAAATAGTTATGATTCTTGTGCAATGAAGAGATTTACTATTGTGGTTTAGGTATTAAAGTTAAAACATTAAACTGAATGAATTAGGATATGTTTGTCTTTACTTTCTATATAGTCTGTAAAAGTCAGTTAGCTAATGTAGGTAGAGGGCAAGACTGACCTCATGATGTAATTGTATAACCAAGCCTGAATTGTTTCTGATAAATAGTAACCATAGAAATCTGATTTTGTAATAATGCAAACTTGACTACAGCTGAGGTTTATTTATTTAGAAAATATTTTAAAAAGATATCTTCGAGCATTTGTGCATGCTCAGTTATAACCTGACCTGTGTTTACTTTAGAATTAGTCATTGGTTTTGTTAGTTGAGGTTTGACGTAAGTACTTGTTTGTCTTTTTGTAGAGAAGGATCTTATAGGTAGTAAAGTTTGTTGATTCTTAGAGAAATTGTTATTTTTTCTAGAACAAAGTATCATATTTATGTATACTTCATTTGATATTTTCTTTGTGATAAATAACTATGAAGTAAAGTAGAAGTTTATCGTGTTATTTAAGACTTTTTCAGAAATGTATATGAATTAATAATTTGGAATCACAGATGTACAGTTGTTTACAACTTTGGTTTTGTTTATTATTCTAGTCATACCACTCTATTTTTATGGTATTCAGTTTATTTTCTTTGCCTTTTGTTCATGTGGGCATAAATTAAAGCATTGGCTGTCTTGGTTGGTATGGTTTTGGTAATAATAGTACTGTAGGGAGAAAGTTGTGGACTGCAAAAGTGTGGGCTTGGAATCTGGGTTTAAATCTCAGACTGCACTGTTTAAGTCTGAGATCTTTGGTGGATTAGTTAAATTTTCAGTGTTTTAGCTAATTTTTAAAGTGGAAAGTATATATTCTTCTACAGCAGTGTTTTTTTTCAAACTGTAGGTATGATTCATTAGTCTTGAAATCTGCATATGGGTGACCAGCATTAGGTGGAAAAGATATAGGATTGTGTTAATAAAGAAAAGTATTGTTTTGTAAAATGTTCATTTCATAGAAGATATACGTAAGTAAGCACTGAGGACTTTGTTATAATGTAAGATATATTTCTTACTGTGGGCTTGGTTTAAAAGGTTTTAAACATGTTGTTATTTGAGGTCATTGTTAGGATTGAGTGCCTAGCACAGCCCCTGTTTCATAGATAGGAACCGAAAGAAGGTAGCATCTGAGAAGTCTAGGTGGATTGTTGATTTGGTCTTGATCGCAAAAGGATGAAAGCTGGTTTGTTACCTTAATTGCTATTGAGTATTGAAAATAATTTCATATTTAGGAAATTATTTGACACCTAAAAGTTTCTTGCAAAAGTGTTGTTTGGAGAATTCATATCCACTAGATGGAAGGATAAGTTTATAGACTTACAGTGCAGTTTGGTGCACTATCTAGTGAAGTTGAGGATGTGTATACCATATAGCCTAGCAATTCCAAGTCTTGTACTTGTGCCAGAGACCTGTAGAATGATGTTCATTGTAGCATTGCTTGTAATGGCAAAAATTTGGAAACAATATAAAGGCCCAGTAGAAATTTGGATAAATAAATTGTGGTATATTCATCAAATGGATTGCTAAACTAAGTTAAAATAAACAAGCTGAAGGTATGTAGTTTATTAGTAATGATAAACATCAAACCAAAAAGATATGAAAAGCAAGTTTCAGACAGATATAGTATGAAACCATATTTTTTACCTATGTTTATGGATACAAATATATGTAGTAAAAGTAAAAATTTGGACTAGAATGATATACATTAATTTCAGAATGATGGCTGTTTCATGGGGAGGATAGAAGGAAGGGGATTAAATAGGGAGTTTAGTTGTATCTCTAATTTTTTGTGTGTGTGCTGTATGACGGGGTCACATTTCATTCTTTTTCCATGTGAGTATCCAATTATTGCAGCACCATTTGTTGAATATTTGTTTGTTTGTTTTTGTTGGTTTCTTTTTTTTTCTGGGAAGTGCATGGTTTGGGATTTGAACCTGGTCCTTCTGTATGGCAGGTGAGAATTTTACGACTGAACTACCCTCTCACCCCCTGTAATGTGTTGTTAAGTCTTGAAAAAGATGATTTAAAGCAAATGTGACAAAATATTGAGGTATTGTTAATCTAGCTGCTAGTGAAATGGATGGTTGTAACTTTTTTCCTTTTCTGTATGTTGTAAATTTTTCATAAAATACTTTTCTTTAAAAAGTTTGGTATATAATTCATGGGACATTTAGAAACTCAGTGGTATCTATTAAAAAGAGTTTATTGTCTTCGGGTCTAGAGGACAGTGAATTTTTTAAGAACTAGGGCTTAAGCTACCTAGGTGATATTTGAGGTTTTCCAGTAAGATGAAAATTTGGTTCAGAGTAGACATAGAATTATTGAGTGTCCGTTTCCATAATATGGAACCAAAATTTTAACCTAGACATTTTGCTCTGTACGTATGAATCTCCCTCTTTATCCTGCATATTGTTTGCCCATTACCTTTCTAAAATGAGTCATTGCATTTGCGATTACCCATATTATTATCCTGAGAAAGATGGACTCTTATTATAGTTTTGCTTCAGGGATGCTATCTTGGCCCCTGCCCTTACTGTCCTACAGATGTCCTTTGCTGAATCATCATAAGCAAATGCTTGAGAATCTTGGTTAACCAGTGTTAGTACTTAAGATCTGTTGTACCAAGCACTGTAAGGCTGAATTCTAGATGTTCTAGTATGTTTTAGTTCATTGCTGTCTGATATAACTTCCTATAACAATGAGAATATTCTGTATAGTTGCTCTTCAATATGGTGAGTGTTAGCCAAATGTTGCTCAGCATTTGAAATGTGGTCAGCACAACCTAGGAACTCAGTTTTTCATTTTATTTAATTAGAATGTAAATAGCCATATATAGTTGGTGGCCACTATATTGAAGTGCAACTCTAGCCTTTTGAGAAGAATGCTAGGTTCTATTACTAACACATACTGAATTTCCTGAGGGTGTTCTCCTATCTGTAAAAGGGGACCAACAATTTTTCCCTAACATACTGGGGATCCTAGGGAGAAGTTAATGAATATAATGTGTGTGCATGTGCACGTGTATGTATGTATGTGTGTGAAAAGACCAATCATTTTGGATGTTATATATTAAGAACCATAAAATGGGCCTTATTCTTTGACCCTGCAATTCCACCTCTAGGAATTCATTTATTTTATTTTGGCTCCTAAGTGCATTTTATTATAAATCCATAAACTCTGGATTACAGAATCCTCTTGCAGATGTGTTTATACTTTACCCTAAACATGTATAATCCAATTTGATTTTAAGTATGTGAGATACATTCAGAGTTCTAAAAGAATAAAAAAAGTCAAATCTCATTTGTAAGAAATTATTATAAAACATTTACAAATGCAAAAAGTTTTCATCATCCATTTGTCTTTCATGCTTCCAGAAATTTATTTTAAGGAAATATATATATTTTAATATTTCTTATTGTAAAATATAACATCTATACAAAAAAGCAATGCATTTCAAAGTACATTGTACCAAGTAGTTATAGAGCAGATTTTAGAGTTTGGTATGAGTTATTGTTCCACAATTTTAGGTTTACCTTGACTGAAATAAATATCAATATAATGACTCAGCAGTCATACTTATTTGTTAAATTCTGTCTTTTCTGTTAAACTCCTTCTCCTTTGATTCTTCTTCCAGTCTTTAGGAATATTTGGCCTATGCCCATTCTAACTTTTTCATGTTGAAAATGGGTGTCGATAATATGGGATAGGGGATGGAACTAGTTGATGATCTTGGAAGAAAATAAAAAATAAAGTAAATATGGAAGTAGGCATTAATGGAAGAATTGGGGGCCTAAAAAGGTATAAGACATTCAAAGGCCAAATAGTGAAATGGCAGAAGAAAGTCTTGCATTGTCAGTAGTGACTTTAAATTGAAAGGATTAAACTCTCCAGTCAAAACACAGAGGTTGGCAGCTGGATAAGAAAGGATGACCCAACTATATGCTGTTTGCAAGAGACACCTTTAATTGGAAGACACAAGTAAGTTGAAAATGAAAGGATTGAAAAAAATATATCATGCAAGCAGTAACTAAAAGAGAGCAGGTAGCTTCATCAATATCAGATAAAATAGAGTTTAAGTAAAAAAAACAGTTACAAGGGACAAAGATGGTCATTAGATCCTGAAAAAGGGAACAAGAAGATGTAAGTTATAACTTGAACAATAAGATCTAAGTTATAACTATGTATGTACCTAACAGCAGAACTCCAAAATATACAAAACAAATATTAACAAATTTGAAGAAAGAAATGAAAGGTTCTGCATTAATTGTAGGAGACTTTAACACACCATTTTCAATAATGGATAAAACATTTGAACAGAAGATTAATAGGTAAACACAGGACCTGAATGATAGTCTAAGCCAACTAGACCTAACAGATATATAGAGCACTTCACTCCAGAAAAGTAGAATACACGTTCTTCTCAAGTCCACATAGATCATTCTCCAGGAGTGACCATATCTTAGGTAATAAAACAAGTCTTGATAAATTAAAACATGTTGAAATCATGCAATGTATGTTTTCCAACCACAGTGGAATGAAGCTAGAAATCAATAACCCAGGGAGAATTGGAAAATTAAAAAATGTGTGGAAATTAAACAACATACTCTTTTTTTCATTATTTTTTGTGAAAAATAGCATATATACAAGAAAGAAAGAAATTTCGAAGCACACCACAACAATTAGTTGTAGAACAGATTTCAGAGTTTGGTATGTGTGCTGGTTTGAAAATGTTTATGTACCCTAGAAAAGCCATGTTTAATCCTAATCAACCTTGTGGGAACAACAGTTTCTTCTAATCCTTATTCAGCACTGTGTGTTGGAAACTTTAATTAGTTTATCTTTATGGAGATGTGACTCAGTTAAATGTGGGTATTAAACTCGATTAGGTGGAGATGTGTCTCCACCCATTCCAGGTGGGTCTTGATTGGTTTTACTGGAATCCTTTAAAAGAAGAAGCACTTTGGAAAAAGCTAGAGAACAATAAGAGAGAAGGCCTCAAGATTCTGAGAGAGCAGAGAATGCTGCAGAACCATGAAGTAGAGTCCTCCAGCCAGTGACTTTTGGAGATGAAGAAGGAAAATGCCTCCCAGGGAGTTGGAGAGCAGATGATGCTGTGTTTGCCATGTGCCTTTCCACTTGAGAGAGAAACCCTGAACCTCATCGGCCTTCTTGAATCAAGGTATCTTTCTTTGGATGCCTTACGCTGGACAGTTCTATAGACTTGTTTTAATTGGGACATTTCCACGGCCTAAAAACTGTTAACTTGCAACTTATTAAATTCCTCTTCTTCAAAAGCCATTCTGTTTGTGGTATATTGCATTCTGGCAGCTAGCAAACCAGAATAGTATGGGTTACAATTCCACTGTTTTAGTTTTTTTCTTCTAGCTGTTCCAAGACACTGGAGACTATAATGATTCAGCAGTCATACTCATTTGTTAAATCTTGTCTTCTCAATTATAACTCATCTTCTCCTTTGATCTTTTTTCCAATTTTTAGGGGTATTTGGGCTGTGCCCATTTTTCATGTTGGGAAGGGGTATCAATAATATGGGATAGAGGAATGGAACTAGTTGATGTTCTGGAGAGGCTGGCCCCTCTGGATTTCAGGACTTATCTGGCATAGGAACCCACCTAGAGGCTGTAGGTTTCTGGAAAGTAATCACTGTACATGGAATCTTTGTAGAATCTCAGATGAAGCCCTAGGTGTTCTTTAGGGTTGGCAGGAATGGTTTTGGTTGGGGTTTGACAAACCATGATAAGTAGTAATGTCTAGCAGAATTTGCATAAGAGTAGCTTCCAGAGTAGCTTCTCGACTCTATTTGAACTCGCTCAGCCACTGATGCCTTATTTGTTACAATTCTTTTCCACCTTTTGATCAAGAAGGCATTGTCAATCCCACCATGCCAGGGCCAGACATATCCCTGGGAGTCATATCCCGCATTGCCAGGGAAACTTTCACCCCTGGATTAAACGACAAATTAGATGAAATGGACAGATTCTTAGAAACACACAAACTGCCTATATTGGCTCAAGTAGAAATAGAAGCTCTCAACAAACCAATTACAAGTAAAGAGATTTAATCAGTAGTCAGAACTCTCCCAACAAAGAAAAGAACCAGATGACTTCACAGGAAAATTCTGTCAAACTTTCCAAGAAGACGTAATCCTCATACCAAAGCCAGAAAAATATATCACAAAAAAGGAAACTATAGACCAATATCTCTTATAGAGGCAGAAATCCTCAAGAAAATGCTGGTAGATGTAATCCTACAGCATATTAAAATAATTATACATCATGACCAAGTGGGATTTATCCTTAGCATGTAAGGTTGGTTCAACATAAAAATCAATTAATGTAATATACTACATAACACAAAGAAGGAAAAGAAAATATGTGATCATATCAACTGATGCAGAAAAAGCATTTGACAAAATCCAGCATCCTTTCTTGATAAAACACTTAGTATACTAGGAATAGAAGGAAACCTTCTCAATATGTTAAAGTGCATTGATGAAAAACCCACAGGAAACATCCTACTTAATAGTGAAAGACTGAAAGCTTTCTCTCTAAAATTGGGAACAAGACATTGATGCCCACGGTCACTATTGTTATTAAGCACTGTACTTACTGGATATTCTTGCCAGAGCAGTTAGGCAAGAAAAAGAAATAAAAGGCATCCAAGGTAGAAAATAAGTAAACCTTTCCCTACTTGCAGATGATATGATCCTATATACAGAGAATCCTGAAAAAATCCACAATGAAGCTCTTAGAGCTAATAAATGAATTCAGCAGAGTGGGAGGGTACAAAAGCAAAACCCCCAAATCAGTCAGTTTCTATACACAAGCAATCAGCAATAGGAAGAAGAGATCAAGAAAAAAATTCCATTTGCAATAGAAACTAAAAGAATCAAAATATCTAGGAATAAATCTAACCAGGGATATAAAGAATTTGTACACAGAAATCTTCAAAAGAAGACCTAAATAAATGGAAGGACATTTCTTGTTCATGGATTAGAAGACCAGATGTCATTAAAAATGTCAGTCTTCCTATAGCAAATTATAGATTCAGTGTGACCCTAATCAGAATTCCTACAACCTTCTTGGCAGAAATAGAAAAACCTATCATCAAATTTATATGAAGGGGGTAAGGAGCCCCAAATAGCTAGAGCCATCTTGAAATGAAGAATGAAGATGGAGGACTCATACTTACTGATCATAAATTTAATATAAAAGTCAGTAATCAAAACAGCAGGAACTGGCACAAGGAGAGACATATAAGCCAGTGGAATTAATTAAGACCTCAGAAATTGGCCCTCACATTTATGGTCAACTTTTTTTTTTTTTAAACAGTTTTATTCACACACAATGCAAGCTATCCAAAGTGTACAATTGGTGGCTCTCAGCATATTCACAGAGTTGTGCATTCATCACCACAATCAATTCGAGAACATTTTCATTGCTCCAGCAAGAAAAATTCCATACCTGTTATAACTCCGTATCATTGACACCTAGCATTGATATGGTACCTTTGTTACAATCGATGAAAGAATATTAAAATATTTTTGTTAATTATAATCCATAGTTTGTATCAGTCGTATTTTTTTCCCATATACCACCCTGTTAATAACACCTTTTAATAGTGGCATACATTTGTTCTAGTTCATGGAAGAACATTTTTATATTTGTACTGTTAACCACAGTCATTATCTACAATAGGGTTCACTGTTAAACAGTTCCATGTTTTATCCTCTCACTTTCCTTCTAGTGACACACATGACCCTAAACTTTCCCTTTCAACCACAATCACACCCATAATTACATTCACAATAATGTGCTACCATTACCTGTATCTGTTTCTAAACATTTGCAATTTAAGCATTAGCTTTACTACATTCTGTCTCCTATAACCTATATTCTAGATTTTAACTCCTTGAATTTGCTCATTATAATTAGTTCTTATTAGTGAAACAATATAGTATTTGTCCTTTTGTGTCTGACTTTTTTCACTCAACATAATGTCTTCAGGGTTCATCCATGTTGTATGCATCAGGACTTTATTCCTTCTTACAACTGAATAATATTCTGTTATATATATATATATACACCATATTTTGTTTATCCATTCATTGGTTGATGGATACTTGGGTTGCTTTGCTCTTTTGGCAATTGTGAATAATATTGCTTTGAACAGAAATGTCTGTTCACATCCCTGTCTTCGGTTCTTCTGAGTATATACCTAGTAGTAGGATTGCTGAGCCATATGGCAGTTCTATACTTACTTTCCTGAGGAACTGCCAAACTGTATTCCAAAGTGACTGCACCATTCTATATTCCCACCAGCGGTAAAAAAGTGTTCCTGTATCTCTACTTCCTATCCAGCACTTATAGTTTTCTGTTGTTGTTTTTTTTTTTTAAACACTGGTGTGGCCAACTAATTTTGACAAGGGGACAAGACCATTCAGTTGGGAAAGGACAGTCTCTTTAACAAATAGCGCTGGGAATATTAGATTTCCCTTTGCAAAACAAAAAAAAGGAGGACCCCTACCTCACATGTTATACAAAAATCAAGTCTAAATGGATCAAAGACATAAATATAAGAGCAGAGCTACCAAACTTCTAGAAGAAAACATAGGGAAACATCTTCAAGACCGTTAGCAATGCCTTTTTTTTTTTTTTTAATAATTTACACACAAAGCACATGCAACAAAAGAAAATTTGGATTAATGGGACCTCATCAAAATAAAAAACTTTTGTGCCTCAGAGGACTTTATCATGAAAGTAAAATGGTAAGCTGCAGATATGTGGAAACCACTTATCTGATAGTGATTTGATATCCAGCATATAATGAGGAAATCCTTCAACTTGACAACCAAAAGACAGCCCAATTTAAAAAATGGGCAAAAGGCTTAAATAGACATCTATCCAAAGAAGATATACAAATGGCCAGAAAGCACATGAAAAGATGCTGAACATCATTAGTCATCAGGGAAATGCAAATCAAAAGCACAGTGAGATACCCTTTCACACAAATTAGAATGGCTACTATTAAAATAACGAAAAGTAGCAAGTGTTGGAGAGGATGCAGAGAAACCATTCATTGCTGATAGGATTGTAAAATGGTGCAGCTGCTGTGGATGACAGTTTGGCATTCCTCAGAATGCTAAGTATTGAAATACCATATAACCTGGCAATCACACTACTCAGTATATACCCAGAAGAATTGAAAGCAGGGACTTGAACAGCTATTTGCATACTGATATTCATAGCGGCATTATTCACAATTGCCAAACATGGAAACAACCATGTATCCATCAACTGATGAATTGATAAATTGTGGTATATACATACAATGGAATATTATTCATCCATGAAAAAAGATGAAATCCTGATACATGCTACAGCATGGATAAACCTTGAAGACATCATGTTGAGTGAAATAAGCGAGACAAAAAAGGACATATAGTGTATTATTTCAGTGATTTAAAATAATTGAATAAGCAGACTTATAGAGTTAGAATCAGAATATAGCTTACCTGGGGATGGAGTGGGGATAGGAACTCAGAAGTTAAGGGTTAAAATTTCGTACAGGGTTGCTATTGGAATGAAGAAATGTTTTGGTGATGGATGGTGGTGATGGTAGAACAACACTGTGAGCATAGTTAACAGCAGTGAATTCTATATCTGAATGTGATTAAAAGGGAAATGTTAGGTTGTATATATCATAACAGAATACAATTTTAAAAAGATGCATGAAACTATATTGCACAGTGAACCCAAAGTTAAACCATGATCTATAGTTAATAGTACAATTATAAAAATGTGCTGTAATCAATTGAAACAAAATTCCACACTAATGCAAGGTGTTAATAATAGGGTGGTAAATGAGAATCCTGTATTTTCTGCATGATTGTTCTGCAAATATGCAACTTTACTAATAAAGAAAAAGGATAAAAAATATATGCATTGTGGAAATCCCAGAATTAGAAAGAGAGAAAGGTTCAGAAAAAATATTCAAAGGAATAATGAATGAAGACATCCCAGATTTAGTGGGAGATCTGAAAAAATATATATCCAAGATGCTCAATGAGCTCCATACAGGATAAACCCAAATAGACCCACACTGTGACATATTATAATCAAACCATTGAATGTGAAAGATAAAAAGAGATTTTTCGGAGCCTCAAGAAACAAGCAACATGTCTTGTGCAAGGGAGCTTCAACAGGATTAAGTTCCGATTTCTCTTTGGAACCCATGAAGGCAAGAAGGCAATGGGATAACTTTTTTTTTTTCAAACTTTTTTTATTGTATAGTATAATATATATACAAAGCAAAGAAATAAAAAAGGAATCATTTTCAAAGCACTCTTCAAAAAGTGGTTAAAGGATAGATCCCCAGGGTTGTCATGGGCTACCATACTGTCCTCTCATATTTTTCCTTCTGGCTACTCCAGAACATAGGAGGCTAGAGGACTTAAATACTTTGTCATCACAATCGACTTTTTTCCTTCTTTTTTTGTGAACAATAACATATATACAAAAAAGGTATAAATTTCCAAGCACAGCACCACAATTAGTTGTAGAACATATTTCGGACTTTGACATGTGTTATAATTTCACAATTTTAGTTTTTTTACTTCTAACATATCTAAAATACTGGAGATTAAGATATTCAATTTAATGATTCGGCATTCATATTCATTTGTTAGGTCCTATCTTCTATGTATAATTCCACCATCACCTTTGATCTTTCCACACCTCTCATTGGGGTTGTTTGGGCTATGGCAATTCTAAATTTTTGATATTGGAAGGGTCTGTCACTGATATAGGGTAGGGAGATGGAACTATATAATATTTTGAAGAGGCTGGGCTAGGTGTCAGGACTTATCTGGACCAGGGATGGGATAGCTTTTAAAATATTGAAAGCAAAAAATTTCTAACCAAGAATTCTATATCTGGTAAAATTGTCTTTCAGAAATGAGGGAGAGATTCAGACATTCCCATATAAACAGGAGGTGAGGGAGTTTGTCATCATTAGTCTGGCTCTACTAGAGATACTAAAGAGATTTCTCCAGTTTGAAAGGACAGGACAATAGACAACTAATTGAAGCCATATGAAGAAATAACTATCTCCAGTACTGGTAGCAACATGGGTAAATGTTGTGCCAGTACTATTTTATTTTTGGTTTATAACTCCACTTTTTACTTCCTACGGGATCTAAAAAGGCAGATGTATAAAATATAAGACAAATCAGTGGTTTGAGATTCATAATGTATAAACATGTAATTCTGGGCCAGAACAAAATAAAAGTTGGGGGACAGAGGGCTGTAGGAACATAGTTTATGTATGTTACTGAAGTTGTTCAGTTGCTATCAGAGCAAACGAGACATTGAAATTTAGGATGTTAAATTGAAGTCCCATGTTGAGTATAATAAAAATATTGGGCAATGTGCAAGCTTATAGAGACAGAAAGTAGAATACAGGTTTCCAGGAATTTAGGAGAATGGGCAGTGGCATAATGTGTGTAGGGTTTGTTTGGGGAGATGCTGAAGTTTTAATAATGGAACTCTTTTAGGGTACAGCAATATTGCTATTGTGATTAATCCCACTGAATGGTATGCTTGGGAGTGACTGATATGGGAAAGTTTATGTTATATGTATGATCCCAAAATTAAAAAAAAAAGAACAACTAAAGAGAAGATGACAATTGAATGCAAATGTGATCCTAGAAGGAATCTAATAAGGGAGGATAAAAGGCTCAAAAGGACACTACTGGGACATATGAAAAAAATGGAATATGGACTGTAAGCTTTATATCAATGTTAAATTTCCTGCACTTGTTAACTTCACTTAAGTGGGATACATAAGTGAATATCCTTATTCTTAGGAAATGTAAATGACAGTATTAAGTGCCAAGGAGTATGATGTATACAATCTATACTCAAGTGTTCACAAAATGGATTGATACATAGACAGGTGGTAAAGTAGATAGATGGATAAATAGGCAGATGAATTGATAGAATTATACGGCAAATATGGCAAAATGTTAAAATCCAGTTATTTAATCTATTGCCTCATATTCCCCCATTTATAAAATTGAAGTAATAGCAGTACCTACTTCATAAGGTTATTATTTTCAGGAATAAATGATAAAGCACTTGTAAAGCACTTAGAATGGTACCTTGCCATGGAAATGTTAAAATCGGTAAATATTTACTTAAAATTATTCTTGAAAGAAAGTTCACTTCCTTTATATGATAGTTTTCAATGCATATAAGCAAATGTGATATGAATTTAGCATAAATGGGATATTATACATGAATTTTTGGTTTTCATTCACTATCACATCATTTCATATCAATAAAGATTGTTTTAAAAGTTTGCATAGTCTTCCGTTGTACGTACCATGATTAAATAAAATGTTTCCTTAACAATGAGCAGAATTTAGCCTATTTCTAATTTTTGATGTTATAAATGTAGCTGTGGTTAATATCCTTGTGTTTAGAATTCCTTTTTTGGGTAAATCTTAAAAGCTTTTTGTAAAGAGCACTATGAGTTCCAGGACTTCTTAGAACTCACTGGGACTCTGCCTTTGAGGTAGTTTGTGAAACACCTTCCTAGCTATGGAAGCCGTGCATTTTCATTGTGCTGTGCCTTTCCTTAATACTTATATTTCCTTATAATTCTTTTCTTCCTTTTTCCATTTGGAGAATGCCTACTTCTTTGTGAACCTCCTTAAGCGCCTCCTTCTGCAACCCAAATCAAACCATCTCCAAAAGATACTATAATTGAAAACCAGAATCTTTTATTCTTTGGGGCTTTTGTAGCATCTGTTCATTCAGCAGCTATTTGTTAGTGCCTTTTGAGTTCCAGGCATTTTGCTAGGTTCCAGGTAAGTGACTAGTAAATAAGAAAGCATCCTTCATGGAACTTAAAGATTAATGGGAGAGAGGGCAAGAAACAAGTGATCAAAAATAGTTAAGTAAAATTGCTTGGGGTGCATGGGTAGTTCAGTCGTAGAATGCTCTCCTGCCATGCGGAAGACCCTAGTTTGAATCCTGATTCATGTAGTCCCTCCCCTCAAAAATACATATGTAATACATATTAATATAAGTGTTATAAAGGTAAAGAATGGAGAGAAAATTAGAGCGTTTTACTTTGCGTTGAGTAGTTAGAGAAGGCCTCTCTGAGGTGAGGATATGGCAGCCAAAATCTAAAGGGTAAGGGGTGGGCCATGGTGGCTCAGCAGGTAAGAACGCTTGCCTGCCATGCCAGAGGACCCAGGTTCGATTCCCGGTGCCTGCCCATGTTAAAAAAATAAATAAATAAACGTATTTAAAAAAAAAAAAATCTAAAGGGTAAGAAGGAAGTAGACCATTGAGGGTGGCATGTGGGAGAGCTTTCTACATAGAGAAAATGGCCCTGTTGAAAAGCCCTGTGGGAAGAAAGACATTTTAGTGTTCCAGGAACTAAAAGAAGGCCAGTGGACTAAAGCAGAGGGAAAAGAAGAAAGCTAGAGACATTGTGAAGTAGCAGGGGCCAGATCAGGCAGAGTTTTAGGTCATGTTAAAGAGTTTAAATTTTGTCCTCTTTGCAGTAGAAAGACATTGAAGGACTTAAGTAGGGAAATGCTATAATTTGATTTACACTTTTAAAGGATGATGGGGTGGAGACAAAGCTTCTTGAGCTAATAAATTCAGCCAAGTGATGGGATGCGAGATTAATGTGCAGAAGTCAGTAGTGTTTCTATATACAAGCAATGACCTGGGGAGACAATTAAGATAAAAATTCCATCCAGAATAGCAACTAAAAGCATCAAATATTTGGTAATAAACTTAACCCGGGGCATAAAGGACCTGTACACAGAAGACTACAAAACATTGCTAAAAGAAATCAAAGACTATCTAAATAGGTGGAAAGACAGTCCCTGCTTATGGATAAGAAGGTTAAATGTAGCTAAGATATCGGTTCTACCCAAATTGATCTATAGATTCAACACAATACCGATCAAAATTTCAGCAATTTGCTAAGAGTTCATTTGGAAGAGAAAGAGAGTACAAATAGCTAAAAATATTCTATAAAAGAAAAATAAAGTGTGAGGACTAATACTTCCTGATTTTAAAGCTTGTCATGAAGCCACAGTGGTCAAAACGGAATAATATTGGCACAAAGATAGAAGTATTGACCAATGGAATTGAATTGAGAATGCGGAGATAGACCACCAAATCTATGGTTGATTGATCTTCAGCAAGGTCTCCAAATCCACTAAACTGAGACAGAATAGTCTTTACAGTAAATGGCAATGGGACAACTAGTTATCCATAGCTGAAAGAATAAAAGAGGACCCTTACCATATACCCATACAAAAATTAACTTAGAGTGGATCAAAGACCTAAATATAAGAGCCAGTACCAAACTCCTAGAAGAAGATCTAGGAAAACATCTTCAAGACCTAGTAATAGGAGGTAGTTTTTTAAACTTTACATCCAAAGCACAAGCAACAAAAGAAAAAAATAAATAAACGGGAACTCCTCAAAATCAAATGCTTCTGTGCCTCAGAGGACCTTGTCAAAAAGGTGAGGAGGCAGCCAATTCAATGGAGAAAATTTTTGGAGATCATAAATTGGATAAAGATTTGATATCCTGTATACATAAAGAAATAATACAACTCATCAACAAAAGAACAACCCAATTATAAAATGTGTTAAAGATATGAATAGACGTTTTTCTAAAAAGCAAATACAAGTAGCTTAAAAGCAATGAAAAGATGCTAATTTTCATTAGCTATAAGGAAAGTGCAGCTCAAGACTACAACGAGATACCACCTCAAACCTATAAGAATGGCTACTGTTAAACCAGAAGACTTCAAATGTTGGAGAGGATATGGTGAGAAATTGGAACACTTATACATTGCTGGTGGGAATGTATAATAGTACAGCCTCTGTGAAAGACAGTTTGGCGCTTCCTTAGAAAACTAAATATCGAGTTGCTCTGTGAGCTGGCAAAGCCACTTCTCAGTATATACCCAGAAGAGCTGAAAGCAGTGACACAAATGGACAATGGCACACTGATGCTCATAGCAGCATTATTTGCAATTGCCAAAAGATGGAAACAATCCAAGTGCCCATCAACAGAAGAGTGGATAAACAAAATGTGGTGTATACATATGAAGGAATATTATGCAGCAGTAAGGCAAAAATGACATCCTGAGCATATGACAACATGGATGAACCTTGAGAACTTAATGCTGAGTGAAATAAGCCAAACACAAAAGAACAGATACTGTACAATTTTGCATCTATGACCTTGAACTCAAGAGGCTTATAATGTAGAATGTAGGAGACCTAGAGATACACAGAAAGCTAGAGATGGGTGATCAGTTAGCTAATGAGGGTGAACCTAAATGTAGGGCAATGAATAGAAGTGAAGGCAGTTTATTAGTGGGTTTATAAGTAATATTGCCATACTGAAGGTGAACATGACTGAAAGGGGTTGTATAGAACCATGTATCACACTGATTAACACGACAAGTATTAATAAGTTCTTGCATGAACTACTTAAGATGTTTGAATCTTGTGCAAAGAGTCAGTGATATCATGGTATAGGGGGAACAATTCTATTGGATGCTACAGTCTATGTTAATATCCAGACATTAATAGTACCACAGCAATACCAGGGGTAAATAATTGGGGTGGGAGGGGGAGGACAAGAGTGAAGAGGAGGTTTGGATTTTTTATTTGGTGAGGGTGTGCTTACCTATTATTTTTCTCTTTGGAGCAATGAAAATTGTCTGAAATTGAGAGTCTTAATTGTACAACTAAATGAGGATACTGTGAGGCATGGATTGTTTACTTTGGACATTATCCATGATGCCCAATGGATGGAAGTGGCCAAAGGATATATTGACTAAGAAGTAGAATGGCAAACTGTGGTGTATTGATATGATGGGATATTGTGCAGCTACAGAAAGGAATGATGTTGTGAGGCATGCAACGAGGTGAATGAACCTTGGGGACATTATGTGGTACAGAATGATCCAGAAACAAAAGAACAAATATTGTATGGTCTTTTTTAGAAAATATCTATAAAAAATTTGAGCTTAGATTGTAAGCTTTTAATAGCAGTCATGTTTAGTCCAGAGCTATGAATGCTATTTCTAGATTTAGAGATGCTGTGCTATATATGTATAATCTTATATCTCCTTGGAACTTTGACTACTCAGGTGTGTAACACCTGAGACTCAGAATTGGAGTTCTACAGCTCTGAAAGTCAGCATTACTACATACACAACTGTTAAAGAAACTGAAAAAGAGATCAGGCTTCAATTAGAGATAAGAATATCGGGCAGCTGCCGTGGCTCAGCAGGCAGAGCTCCGACCTGCCGTGCTGGAGGTCTGGAGTTCGATCCCTGGTGCCTCCTGCCCATATGCAAATTAAAAAAAAAAAAAAGAATAAAGCTGATTAAGTCGGAACCAAGGTAAATCAGAACACAGGGGTAAGAATGACATTGTCTGTATTTTAGAACTTCACCTGTTAACATGAGACCAAAGGAAGAGAGGTTTATTTTGTCTAAAACCTAAATTTTCAGTGGCACGTAATCTAACTCAACCTATCTGGATAGCTCATTTAACAACCCAAATACATGGAACCCAGAATGGGAATAAGGGCTTGTAATTCTTTATAGTTTAATGTAATACCCAGATATATCCTAGAGTAAAACCCAGATACTGGCTCTAACATGAGGGACTCCCAAGTCAATAGGCCACGTCCTTGATCTTGAGACTTGCACTTATGAAGCTTATTTCTGTAGTGGAGAAGCTAAGCCTACCTATAGTTCAGCCTAAGAGTTACTTCCAAAAAACTTCATTTGTTGTTCAGATGTGGCCTCTCTCTATCTCTCTAAACTCAACTCTGCAAGTAAAATCGTTACCCTCCCCTCTATGTGGGACATGACATCCAGAGGTGAAAGTCTTCTTGGCAACATGGGACATGACTTTGAGAGATGAGCCTGGCTTTGGCATAATGGGATCAAGAATGCCTTTCTGACCAAAAAGTGGAAAAGAAATGTAACAAAATAAGGTTTCATTGGCTAAGAGAGTTCAAATAGAGTTGAGAGGCTATTCTGGAGCCTATTCTTACACACGCTCCAGTCAGAATTTGCTAATTACCATGGTTTGTGAAACCCCAGCCAAAACCATTCCTGTGAACTTAACACTTAGGTCTCTGTCTGAGATTCTACAAAAGTTTCATGTAGTAAGATTACTTGCCAGAACATCAACTTGTTCCATCCCCTAACCCCATATTATCGATATCCCTTCCCAATATGAAAAAGTTAAAGTGGACATAGCCCAAATACCCCTAAAGATTGGGAGAAGGATCCAAGGAGAAGGAGGAGTTAGAGGAGATAAGATTTAACCAATGAGTATGACTGCTGAATCATTATATTGATATTTCTTTTAGTTTCCAATGTCTTGGAGCAGCTGGAAGGAAAACCTGAAATTGTGGAACTGTAACCCACACCAAACTCTGAAATCTGTTCTATAACTACCTGTTGCAATGTACAAAAAAATATTTTTTTTTGTATAGATGTTCTGTTTCACAATAAAAAAATGTTTAAAAAAAAGGATTATGGGGTAGAATGGTATAGAATACACAAAGATAGCAGGAGTGAATGTGAGAGACTAATAATAGTCTGTGGCAGTAGACCAGGTGATATATGGGGATGACTTAGATTACTAGGTTAATGAAAGTGGAATAGAGAGTGGTGGATGGATTTGAGTGCTGATTAGTAGGGGATTGACAGGACTTTATTGATTGTAAATGTGGGATGACAGAGAAAGTATTCTCAAGAATTGATTCACAGGTTTCTGGCTTGAACAGCAGAATGGATGGCAGTGTTATTTACTGAGAAGCTGAAGCCTGGCTGAAAGAATAGTCTTAGTGGGTGTATCAATTGAAGGGTCAGTTTTAGAAATACTAAGTTTGAAGAGGCTGGAGTTTGAATTTCAGAAGACTGGTCTGGAGATGGATGTTAGGATATTATAACCATACAGATAGGATTTTAAGCAACTGGAGCAGATTGTATTTTTCATCTAAGGAAAGGATATAAAGAGAGAAGATGACATGGGGTCTGGCAAACTGCTGTATCTGAGGGGTTGGTTAGAAGAGGAGGAGATGTTAGCAAGGAGACCAAAAGGGTGAAACCACATATGTAGCACACAAATCAATAGAGTGTAGGGTCATGGAAGTCAAGAGGAATGTTTTTCAAAAAGTGTTTGTTTTTACTGTTAAATAAGATGTGAATTAAAATGTGTCCATTGGATTTGGCGGCCTGGAGGTCAGTGATGGCCTTTTCAAGAGCAATTTCAATGGACTGATGGGAGTTGAAGTGACTGGAGTCAATGAGAGGTGGAGAAGTAGAGATAAATATGTGTAAACAATTCTGTTATTGTATTGCTGCATATTTAGTTCATACGTTGTTGCTTCCTTGTTTGACTCTGAGCTCTGTGGGTACAGGGGTGATGATGTTACTCACTTTTCTGACCTTCCTGAAGTCTCTTGTACTGCCTGGATACATAATTGGCCCTCAGTAAAACGCTGAATGAATAAACACCTTGTGGTTTCCACGACATGCCATTTTATTACTTTAATACTATTAAGAGTAATACTATAATCTTATGCGTTCAAATCCAGTTGTTATAAATATTTCTGCTTTTGGTCTTTGAGGGCCTTTTATAGTATACTTTTTAGTTTTCAGGCTTTATTGAGAGAATTTTTTTGTTTCCTTTTGAACATTTATGAAGCATGCTTCCTCTCTGCAGGCCTGCCATGTTAGATTGTGAAATGAAGGCTCCGTTGTTAAAAGAAGCATATACTTGTTAAAATTCAAGTTATTCTATATTTGTAAAGAGTTTCTTCTTAGCCTTCTCCATTTCTGAAGACTGACAGGGGAGGAACTCAACATATATATATATATATTTTTTTTTTTGGCATGGACAGGCACTGGGAATCGAACCCGGGTCTCCGGCATGGCAAGCGAGAACGCTGCCTGCTGAGCCACTGTGGCCCGCCCCCAACATATTTTTATACTTATACCTATAAATGGTCTTTACCCGTTTTAGAGTTTATCAGATTCTTTTTTTTTCTTTTAAGTTTTTTCCTTTATAGCATCCGTGGAAATATTGAGTACATTTAGCAACAGAGCCATTCCCTTTTCATTATGATTAGTTGCTCCAAGATGGTTTTGGGTTCTAGAGTTTATGTTAGCTATTCCTCAATTGTGAGTATATTGTCCTAAATTCTTCCCACTTTACTTTTCTTCCTTTTTTAAGGCATTCTTTTGCATTATTTCGGTGCTCTGGCTTTAGATATCTTTTGCTGTGCTTGGGGATCTGTGATTCCCCCAAAGGATATTTTCCAGGTGAATATATATATATATATACTCTTCATTCAAAGCTAGGTCTTGGGTCCTGATCCTGTATCAGCTTTCCATCTCCAGTGAGGAACTGAGGAAATCCCAGTATATTCTTTTTATCTGTCACTTTTAAAGCCCAGAACAGAACCAGGCCTAAGTAACTTTCCTTGGTTGCTTTCTTCTGGCCTTGGCAATGCTTATATCCCCAGCTTCCTTTCTTCTGGTCTTGGCAATGCTTATATCCTTGTACATTATCAGTGCTTTATTGAAAGAGGTCAGAGAAGAGAGAATTAGCACTTCTACATCTCCTAATTTTATAATACCTTTATTCTGCCTACTCAGACAAAGTGGCTTAAAATACCATCTGTATGGTTATCATTTCCTAATGTCCATTGCAGGGATGAGTTGAGTCCATGGAAATAAATGTATGGAGCCAGGTAGCTCAGTTGTATGTTGGAAAGTAGGGTTAAAGATGACCAAAGCAAACAATTTAGGACTGAGTTGTTTTGTTGGATGCTGACTATTGTACCGATCATGGTCCTGGATGCACATTAAGTTGTTGATTTGATCTTTAAAGAGGAGAAGGAATGTTTTGATGTAACTGAGTTATCCTTCAGCATTGATAGAGTCAAATAGAAAATAGGGTATCAGCACCATACTGCCTTTGTTAGACTGAGGCCCTTGAAGGCAGGGTGAATATCATCTTTATCTCTATTTCTGTGTGTATGTCACCGTACCTGACAGAAGGCACTGAAATATTGAACTAATGAATTAAAAATGTAAAAACATTTGTGTTTCAGAGATTGCCAATGTGCATATGCTCTGCCTTGACTCCTGAAACAATTCCTAATCCTTCAACTATTTTATTTTCCCAAATCTTTTTTGCTGTCTCAAACTCTACTACATTAGGGCAGGTCATTGCCATCTCTTATGTGGACTACTGCAATAGCTTTCCAATGTATCTCCTTTTTTCTGTTATTCTCTGCTGAGGTATATTCTCCAAACAGTAGTCAGAGATATCTTCTAAAAATGTGAATCAGATCATGTCACCTGCCTATTCATATCCTCTAGTGGCTTCCTATTATATCTGTCTCTTATTCAAATCTCTTCTGTTCTTGAGTTAGGAGAGGTGACTTTCTGATACTGAGGAATTCTATTATAAAGTATTTCTACTTTCTTCTTCTCTGAAAAAAAAAAACAAAAAACCCCAAAACCAAACACTCAGAGAGAGAGAGAGAGAGAGAAAAGAAAACAGCGTACCTGGAAAAGCATCATTAACAGCAGGCAGAAAAGCTTCAAAAAAGAAGAGCTAATGTTCTTTAAGTTAGCCACATCCAAATAAAATATTCATGTGAAGGTCTTTATACCTTTGCAGTCCTCTCATGTCCGTTCCTCAGACGGGCCTTCTCATATACCTGCAGGACACATAATGGAGCTACCCACTTAACCCTTCTCTAGATCTGGGGGTAGAAGTGAAGAAATCATTAAATTTCTTAAGCACCACTACTCAACACTGAGGAAACTAATGAAGATACCTACTGGAAAGATAGCTATACTGTCCAGACCAGGGGGATGACAGTTAATAGACAATTAGCGATAGACAATGTAGATGAGCCTTGAAGTTAGACTGCCCAAGTTTGAGTCCCAGCTGTATTACTTACTGGTTATGTAACACTGAGCAAATTGTTTAAACCTTACTAAGACCCAGTTTCCTCTTTCTAACATGGAAATAATACTTCTGCTTAACTCTAGTTTTAAAGAAGCCCTACTTTCTCTAGGAATTGACTATTTAAGGGATTAAATGTCAGTATGTTCTCAAAAATGTTAGTTGTAGTTATTGATTTCATTATTCTCCTTATCATCACCATAATCTTAACACCACTCAAAGGAATGTCTTGTATTTGTGTCTCCCTCATAGCATTTATTGTTAGAACTTTCTGTTTCTACATATGATTCTCTATAACTTTGAGACCCATCTTTTAATCTGCATCCCTCTGCTGCCTAGTATACTTGGCACATAATACACATTTGGATTACTCTCAATGAAAAGTAGTGTTTGAGTTCCTCTACCTTTGTACAGAGAACGCAGACTTACACACTATTGATAAAACATAAGCAAGCTTCAATGCTACCTCCCAAAATTTAGTGGGGAAGAAATGGATGATCCCTAGCCAAATAAGAAAGCTGAGAGTTAGAGTTTTTTGTTAAATACTGATATCAGAGAAGGTTGCGTAGAGTTATTCTGACAGCTTTTGGATTCCAAAAAATTCTGAGTCCTTCATCCACCAGTCCCATTGTCTCATACTGTCCTAGAGAAAGGGCCATTGTTTCATGGAGCCAACTAGATGTGACCTTGACTCTTACATATATCCATGTGCTCCAGGACTGGGCACAAATAATCCATTGATCCTTAAAAGGTATAGAGGTAAAAAGCCAATCACATTAATAATTTAGATACAGTATTGGCATCTAAATTCAAAATTTCTTTATTGTAAGTAAGTTGTATCAATCGATTTTATATTTAAGGCCTATAGATTTCTAACTGTGTAAGGGATTTGTTTGTTTACCAAAGATTTCTAACTGTGTAAGGGATTTGTTTGTTTACCAAAGAAGATATTGTTGTAAAGAGATATTTATTTGGGGGAATGTGAAAGTTCCAAGAAAGAGATTGTCTTGGGATCCCTTTATTGAGATTGTTCTCACGGAATTATTATTATTATTATTATTATTTGCTAACCGTCAGCTGAAGTTTTGTGTGTGTATGAAAAATAACATATATAAAAAACAATAAATTTCAAAGCACACTGCAACAATTATGTATAAAACAGATTTCAGAGTTTGGTATGGGTAACAGTTCACAATTTTAGGTTTTTCCTTCTGGCTGCTCTAAGACACTGGAGACTAAAAGAAATATCGATATAATGATTGAGCAGTTATACTCATTTGTTAAATTCGGTCTTCTCTTGCTCCATCTTTTCCTTTGATCCTTCTCCCAAACGTTAGGGGTATTTGAGCTATGCCCATTCTAAGTTTTCCATGTTGGAAAGCGCTTTTGATAATATGGAGAGGCTGGCCCCTCTGGATTTCAGGACTTCTCTAGCCTGGGAACCCATCTGGAGATTGTAGATTTCTGGAAAGTTATCATAGTTCATAGAACCTTTTAGAATCTCAGATAAAGCCCTAGGCATTCTTTAGGGTTGGCAGGAATAATTTTGATTTTGGTTTGGCAAACCATGATAAGTAGCAATGTCTTGCTGTATCTTGCCTGAGAGTAGCCTCCAGAGTAAACTCTCAGCTATATTTGAACTCTTTCAGAACTGATACCTTATTTGTTACAATTCGTTTCCCCCTTTTGGTCAGGAAGGCATTGTTGATCCCACAGTACCAGGGCCAGGGTCTTCCCTGGGAGTCATATCCCATGTTGCCAGTGAGATTTTCACCCCTGGATGTCATGTCCACTAGGGGGGAGGGTAATTATTTTACTTGCAGAATTGGGCTTAGAGAGAGAGAGGCCACATCTGAGCAACAAAAGAGGTCCTCTGGAAGTAACTCTTAGGCATAAGTAACTATAGGTAGGCTTAGCTTCTCTGCTACATAAATAAGTTTCACAAGAGCAAGCCTCAAGATCAAAGGCTTAGCTTATTGACTTGGGTGTCCCTAATGTTTGAGACTGTATCAGATTCTCCCCTGTGGTAAAGTTTAATAGTTCCATATTTTTTCTTGCATCCCTCAAGATACAAAAGTATTTGCCAATTTTTTAAAAAATATTTTTATTGATAAAACAACATACAAACACAAATGTTCTTAACATATAACATTCCATACATGGTGTACAATTAATGACTCACAGTATCGTCACATGGATGTATATTCATCACCATGATCATTTTAATGCTACATTAAAAAAATTTTTGTAATAAAACCAATCAACATACAATATGAACATTCTTTCTTTATCACAGAGTTGTATATTCATCATCATGATCATTTCTTAGAACATTTGCATCAATTCAGAAAAATAAATAAAAAGAAAACAGAAAAAAATTCATACATACTATACCACTTACCCCTCCCTTTCATTGATCACTAGCATTTCAATCTACTAAATTTATTTTAACATTTGTTCCCCCTGTTATTTATTTATTTTTAATCCATATGTTTTACTCATCTGTCCATAAGGTAGATAAAAGAAGTATCAGACACAAGGTTTTCATAATCACACAGTCACATTGTGAAAACTATATCATTATACAATCATCTTCAAGAAGCATGGGTACTGGAACACAGCTGTACATTTTCAGGCAGTTCTCTCCAGCCTCTCTGTTACACCTTAACTGAAAAGGTGATATCTATTTAGTGTGTAAGAATATCCTCCAGGACAACCTCTCGACTCTGTTTGGAATCTCTCAGCCATTGACATTTTATTTTGTCTCATTTCTCTCTTCCCCCTTTCGGTTGAGAAAGTTTTTCTCAATCCCTTGGTGCTGAGTCCCAGCTCATTCTAGGATTTCTGTCCCACGTTGCCAGGAAAGTCCACACCCCTGGGAGTCATGTCCCACGTAGACAGAGGGAGGGTGGTGAGTTTGCTTGTTGTGTTGACTGGAGAGATAGGCCACATCTGAGCAACAAAAGACGTTCTCTTGGGGGTGACTCTTAGGCCTAAATTTTAAGTAGGTTTAGCCTATCCTTTGTGGGGTTAAGTTTCATGTGAACAAACCCCAAGATTGGGGGCTGTGCCTATTGGCTTTTGTTGTCCCCACTGCTTGTGAGAATATCAAGAATTTTCCACTTGGGGAAGTTGAATTTTCCTCCTTTCTCACCATTCCCCCAAGGGGACTTTGAAAATACTTTTTTATTCACTGTTCAAATCCTTCTGGGATTTATCGAGGCATTGCTCTGGACAAACCCACAAAATCTCATGCCCTGCTCAAGGTTCCATGTGCTATGGTGTTCATTTAAGCTGTCCACAAAAGTTATATTAGGAAATGCACTAGTCAAAATATAAATATTGTACCAAATAAACATTTTTTGCTTTAATCTCACACATAAGTTAAAGTTTTAAAATATTACTTACCATCTATTTTCAGCAGCCTGCAGTATTGACATTCCTTTGTTCTTCCTCATGCAAAAACATTTTAAAATTTGTACACTTAGTCACTATCATTATACACTCTAGGCATTCCTAGATTATACCATCTCAGTCTTTATCATATATCTTTCCTTCTGATTTCCTTTATGCCCCCAGGCCTCCTCCCTCTATCATTCTCACATTCAGCTTCATTCAGTGCTTTAACATTATTGTAGTATAGTTAGGTAGTATTGTGCTATCCATTTCTGAATTTTTACCATCAGTCCCGTTGCACAATCTGTATCCCTTCAGTTACAATTACCCAATATCTACCCTGTTTCTATCTCCTGATGACCTCTGTTCTTAACTGAAATTCTCCAAGTGCATTCACTAATGCCAGTTCGTATCAGTGAAACTATACAGTATTTGTCCTTTTGTTTCTGACTAATCTCACTCAGCATAATGTCCTTAAGGTCCATCCATGTTGTTACATACTTCATAACTTTATTCTGTCTTACAGCTGCATAATATTCCATCGTATGTATATACCACAGTTTGTTTAGCCACTTATCTGTTGATGGACATTTGGGCTATTTCCATCTCTTGGGAATTGTAAATAATGCTGCTATAAACATTGGTGTGCGAATGTCCATTTGTGTCTTTGCTCTCTTGTCCTCTGAGTACTTTTTACTATCTGCTCAACATCCTCTGGGTTCTATCTGGGCATTATATTAAGCTATACAGATTTACAAACCTTCATTCTCATTCTGGGCTCCATAGGATTTGGGTTGTTTAAATGATCTATCCAGACAGGTTGAGTTAGATTACATGCTATAGAAAATTTAGTTTTTGGACAAAATAAACCTCTCTTCCTTGGGTTTCATAGAGTAGGTGAACTTCTAAAATATAGACAATGTTCTCTTTACCCCTGTATTCTGATTTACCTTAGTCCTGATCATCTTCATTCTTTCCTCTAATTGAAGCCTGATCTCCTTTTCTATTTCTTTAACAGTTGTGATATGTCGCAATCCTAATTTTCAGACCTGCAGAACTCTTACTCCGAGTCTTAGGCATCACACAGGTACAGAAAGTTCCAGGAAAATACCAAGTTATATGCATATAGCACAGCCTCCCAAAATCAGAAATGACAATTACAGTTCCAGACTAAATGTGACTGCTATAAGATCTTACAATCTAGGTCCCAATTTTCTAAATGAGACCGTAAAACATTTGCTCTTTTGGTTCTGGCTTATTTTGCGTTTGTTACATGATGTCCTCCATATTCACTCACATCATTGCATGCTTCACAACTTCATTCCTTTCTGTTGTAGCACACTAGTCTGTCATATGTGTACACCACAGTTTGCCATTCTACTTCTCAGTTAGTGTACCCTTCAGCCACCTCCGCAGATTGAGCATCATGGATAATGTCCAAAGTCAGCAGTGAATGTCTCACATTATCCTCACTTAGTGGTGTAATCATCAACATCCTCAGTTTTTGACAATTTTCATTGCTTCCAAGAGAAAAATCACTGATAAAACACACCCTCACCAAATAGAAAACCCAAACCTCCCCTTCACTCTTGTCCTTCCCTCCCCAATTATTTACCCCTGGTATTGCTGAGGTACTGTTAATGTATTCATATTAAATATATCCCATAGCATGCAAAAGTAGTTCCCCCCATAGCCAAATATTATAAACTCTTTGTACAAGATTCATTCCTTTGAGGTAACTCGTGCAAGAGCTTATTTATATTTGTAGTGTTAATTGATGGGATACCTGGCTCTGTACATCCCTTTCAATCATGTTTGCCTTCCGTATGGCAATATTACTTGTAAATCTGCTGAAGAATTGCCTTCATTTCTGTCCATTCCCTTACATTAAGTTCAACCTCATTAGCTAACCATTCACCCATCTCTAGCTTCTGTGTATCTCTAGGTCCTCTATATTCTCTATTGTAAGCGTCTCATTTACCAAGGTCATAAAATGTGAAATTGTTCAGTATCTATCCTTTGGTTTGGCTTATTTCACTCCGCATTAAGTCCTCAAAATTTGTCCATGTTGTCACATGCTTCAGAATGTCATTTTTGTCTTACTGCTGCATAATATTCCTTTGTATGTATACACCACATTTTGTTTATCCACTCGTCTGTTGATGGGCACTTGGATTGTTTCTGTCTTTTGGCAATTGCAAATAATGCTGCCATGAGCATCAGTGTGCCACTTTCCATTTGTGTCACTGCTTTCAGCTCTTCTGGGTATATACTAAGAAGTGGTTTTGCTGGCTCACAGGACAACTCGATATTTAATTTTCTGAGGAACTGCCAGTTCTGAGGAATTGTTCCAATTTCTCCACATCCTCTCCAATATTTGTGGTCTCTGGTTTAACAGCACCCATTCTTATAGGTTTGTTGTCTTGATCTACATTTCCCTAATGAAAATGAACATCTCTTCATGTGCTTTTTAGCCATCTGTATTTGCTCTTCAGAAAAATGTCTTTTCATATCTTTAACCCATTTTATAATTGGGTTGTTTGTTCTTTCATTGTCGAGTTGTATGATTTCTTTATATATGCAGGATATCAACCTTTATCCTATGTGTGATTTCCAAATATATTTTTCCATTGAGTTGGCTGTGTCTTCACCTTTTTTATCAAGTCCTTTGAGGCACAGAAACTTTTGATTTTGTGGAGTTCCCATTTGTCTATTTCTTATTTCATTGCTTTTGCTTTGGGTTTATAGTTTAAGAAGCTATTTCCTATTACTAGGTCTTGAAGATGTTTCCCTATATTTTCTTCTGGTACTTTTATGGTATTGCCTCTTATATTTAGATCTTTGATCCACTTGGAGTTATTTTTGTATCGGGTGTTTGGTAAGGGTCCTCTTTCATTCTTTTGTCTATGGATAGCTAGTTCTCCCATGGCCATTTTTGAAAAATCCCGGTTCAGGTGGATTTGGGGACCTTCTTGAAGATCAGTTGACCATAGATTTGGTGGTCTTTCTCTGTACTCTCGATTCAATTCCATTAGTCAACATTTCTATCTTTGTGCCAGTACCATGCTGTTTTGACCACTGTGGCTTTGTAGCAAGCTTTAAAATCAAGAAATGTTAGTCCTCCCACTTCATTCTTCTTCTTTTTTTTCCCCCCGTCATATTTGGAAAGAGTTTTAATATTTCAGTCTTATTTTTTTTAACTTTTTAAATTGTATAATATAACATATATACAAAGCAGAAAAAGAAAAAAGCAATAGTTTTCAAAGCACTCTTCAACAAGTAGTTACAGGATAGATCCCCAAGTTTGTCATGGGCTACCATACCATCATCTCGGAGATTTCCTTCTGGCTGCTCTAGAATATAGGAGGCTAGAAGGAATAGATATTTTTTTGTCATTACAATCAACTGTTTTTCTTTTTTTTGTGTGTGAAAAATAGCATATATACAAAAAAGCAATAAATTTCAAAGCACAGCACAACGATTAGTCATAGAACAGATTTCAGAGTTTGGTATGGGTTACAATTCTGCAATTTTAGGTTTTTACCTCTAGCTGCTCTATGATACTAGAGACAAAAAGAAACATCAGTTTAATGATTCAGCAGTTATACTTGTTTGTTAAACCCTACCTTCTCCGTGTAACTCTACCATCACCTTTGATCTTTCTCTCTCCTACTCTTTAGGGGTATTTGGGCTATGGCCATTCTGACATTTTCATGTTGGAAGGGGCTGTCAATAATATGGGGTAGGGAGATGGAACTAGCTGATGTTCTGAAGAGACTGGGCCCTCTAAGTTGCAGGACTTACCTGGTCCAGGGACCCATCTGGAGGTTGTAGGTTTCTAGAAAGTTATCCTAGTGCATGGAACCTTTGTAGAATCTTATATATTGCCCTAGGTGTTCATTAGGATTGGCTGGAATGTCATTCTTCTTTTATAGGATATTTTTAGCTATTTGAGGTCTCTTTCCCTTCCAAAGAATTTGATAACTAGCTTTTCCAAGTCTTCAAAGTAGATTGTTGGAATTTTGATTGTTATTGTGTTGAATCTATATCAGTTTGGTTGAATTGCCATCTTAATTACATTTAATCTTCCTGTCCATGAGCACAGAATGTCTTTCCACCTATTTAGATAGTCCTTTATTTCTTTTTGCAATGTTTTGTAGTTTCTGTGTACAGGTCCTTTACATCCTTGGTTAAGTTTATTCCTAGATACTTGATTCTTTTAGTTGTTATTTTGAATGGAATTTTCCCCTTATTTACCTCCTCAGGTCATTGCTTGTTTATAGAAACATTACTGATTTTTGCACATTAATCTTGTATCCCACCACTTTGCTGAATTTGTTAACTCAAGTAACTTTGCCATCGATTTCTCAGAATTTTTCCAAGTATAGCAGCATTATCATCTGCAAATAATGAAAGTTTTACTTCTTCCTTTCTGGTTTGGATGCCTTTTATTTCTTTCTCCTGCCTTATTTCTCTAGTAAGAACTTCTAGTATGTTGTTGAATAGCATTGGTGACAGAGGGCATCCTTGTCTTGTTCCCAATTTTAGGGGGAAGGTGTTCAGTCTCTCCCTGTTGAGTGCCATGCTGGCTATAATTTTTCATACATGCCCTTTATCATATTGAGGAAGTTTCCTTTGATTCCTACCTTTTGAAGTGTTTTTATTAGAAAAGGAAACTGAATTTTGTCGAATGCTTTTTCAGCATCAATTGATGATCATGTGATTTTCCCCTTTCAATTTGTTAATGGTTTGTAGTAAATTGATTGATTTTCTTGCTTTGAACCACCCTTGCATTCCTAGTATAAACCTCACTTGGTTATGGTGTATAATTCTTTTAATGTGTCATTGGATTTGATTTGTTAGTATTTTGTTGAGAATTTTTGCAGCTATATTCATTAGGGATATTGGCCTGTAGTTTTTCTTTCTTACAGTGTATTTATACAGTTTTGGTATTAGAGTAATGTTACCTTCATGAAATGAGTTAAGTAGTATTCCTTTTTCCTTAGTTTTATGGAAGAGTTTGAAGAGGATTGGTGTTAGTTCTTTTTGGAATATTTAGTAAAATTCTCCTGTGATGTCATCTGGTGTGGGGCTTTTCTTTGTAGGAAGATTTTTGATGACTGATTGAATGTCTTTACTTGTGATTGGTTTGCTGAGATCTGCTATTTCTTCTCAAGGTAGTTGTAGGTTGTTTTTCTAGGAATTTGTTTCTAGGAATTTGTCCATTTCATCTAAATTGTGTAGTTTGTTAGCTTATAGTTGTCCATAGTATTGTCTCATGTTTTTTGTTCTTTTTTTTCCTATAGGGTCTGTGGTAATGAATCACCTCGCGTTTCTGATTTTGTTTATTTGCATCCTCTCTCTTTTTTCCTTTCTCAGCCTAACAGGAGTCCATTAATTTTATAGATTTTCTCAAAGAACCAGCTTTTGGTTTTGTTGATTCATTCTGTTATTTTTGTTGTTGTTCCCCAAATTTATTTCTGCTTTGATCTTTGTTATTTCTCTTCTGTTTGCTTTGGAATTATTTTGTTGTTCTTTCTCTACTTCCTCCAGATGAGCTGGTAAGTCCTTGGTTTTTGCTCTTTCTTCTTCTTTATTATAGGCATTTAGGGCAATAGATTTCCCTCTCAGCATTGCCTTTGCCACATCCTGTAAGTTCTGATATACTGTATTCTCAGTTTCTTTTATCTCCAGATATTTACCTATTTCTCTAGCATTTTTTCTTTGATCCACTGATTGTTTAAGAGTGCATTATTTAATCTCCATGTATTTGTGAAAGTTCTGATTCATTGGTGGTTATTGATTTCCATCTTCATTCCATTGTGATCAGACTAAGTGTTTATAAAATTTATAAGACCTGTTTTGTGCCCCAGCATATGATCTATCCTGGAGAATGTTCCATGAGCACTGTTAAGTATAATTCATTTATGAAGTTGTTTAAGTTGTCTATTTTCTTGTTCATCCTCTGTCTGGTTGTTCTATCTGTAGAGGAGAGTGGTACATTGAAATCTTCTGCTATTTTGTAGGAATGTCTATTGCTCTCTTCAGTTTTGCCAGTGTTTTGCCTCATGTGCTTTGGAGGTGCTTGATTAGGAGCATAAACATTTATAATTGTTATTTCTTCTTGGTGAATTGGTCCCTTTTATTAATATGTGGTGTCTTTCCTTGTCTCTTACGACATCTTTACATTTAAAGTCGATTTTTTCTGATATTAGTGTGGCTACTTCTGCTTTCTTTTGGTTACAGCTTGCATGGAACCTCTTTTTCCATCCTTTCACTTTCAAATCTATTTGTATCCTTGTGTCTAAAATGAGTCTCTTATAGATGGATCAAATTTCTTAATCCATTCTACCAATTTGTATCTTTTTTTACAATTAATATATAAAAATCTTATCTCTTATGATATCATAACATTTAAAATCTAGTTTCTCTAATATTACTATAGCTACTCATGCTTTCTTTTGGTTACAGCTTACGTAGATCCTTTATTTCCTTCCTTACACTTTGTGTGTTTGTATCCTTGGGTCTAAGATAAGTGTCTTATGAGCAGCGTATGGATAGATCATACTACTTAATGCATTCTGTCTATCTGCGTCCTTTAATTAGTGAGTTTAGTCTATTAACATTCTAATTTACTGCTGTAAAAGCAATTCTTGGACCTAGCATCTTATCCTATAGTTTTTATCTGATCTCTATATATTTTCCCTCTCTCACTTTATATCCTTACTTTACCGTTTCAAATACTCTTCAGTTCTGTATCCTCCTTCAGACCTCCCTCTCTAGTCTTTTTTCAGTCAACAGAGCTATCTTTAATATTTCTTTCAAGAGATCTTTTGTTGGCAAATTCTTGCAGCCATTGTTTGTAAAAATTTTATCTCTCTGTCATTTTGCAGGGCAACCTTGCCAACTTTGGAAAAACTTTGCAACTTTTGCAGCCAACGAATTCTTGGCTGGGAGTCTTGCATTCAGAATCTTAAATATATTACTGCCTTCTCACCTCCATGGAACCTATTGAGTAATCTGGGCTCAGTCTTATTTAGTTTTCCTTGTATATAATAAATCTCTTTTCTCTTGCTATTTTCATGACTTTTTGCTTCTCTTTGAGATTTGACATTCTGATAAATATATTTCTTAGAGTAAGCTTATTTGGATTTATTCTGTTTGGGATTCATTGGGCTTATTTGGTTTAGATGTTTATATCTTTTATAAGGGTTGAGAAGATTCCCCCCATTATATCTTCAACTAATCTTCCTATCCTTTTGTTCTTTTCGTCTCCCTATGGGACACCAAGAATTTTTATTTTTGCAAGCTTCATGTTGTTTGTCATTTCTCTGAAGTCAAGTTACATTTTTTCCATCTTGCTTGCCATTTATTCTTCTGAACATTCAATTTCATTTGTCTTATCTTCTAATTTGCTTATTCTTTTTTTTGTCTTTTGAAATCTACTCTTGTAAGTCTCTAATATGTTTTTAATTTGGTCTGTTGTATCTTTCATCTCTGTGATGTCTAATATTTTTCTATTTATTCTTTCAAATTCTTTTCATGCTCCTCAAGTAATCACTTGATATCTTTCATATTGTTATGAACAACTTTATTAGTTGTTCTGAGTCCCCTTGGATAATTTAACTTGATCATTTGGCTGAGCCATATCTGTCTCTTCTTTATATTTCCCCAGTATCTTCATGATGTCCTTTAGTACTTTCTGAACAAGCTTAAACACCTGTTTCCCTCCCACATCTAAGATTTGGAATCAGGACTCCAGCCAAGGTTGCCAGGTTGGCAAGGGCTGAAATCTGCCAACCCTGGGACTGGGGGATGAACGACTTGCACGCCAACGGAGACCCTCCCCCAGACCTCTCTCACTTCTCTGTTGTCTTCAGCCAAGAGAATTCCTTTTAGTATTTCTTGCAAGGCCAGTCTTTTGTTGACAGATTCTCTCAGCCTTTGTCTGTCTGTGAAAATTTTAATCTTTTCCTCACTTTTGGAGGACAATTTGGCTGAAACAAGAATTATTGACTGGCAAGTCTTTTTCTTTCAGGGTCTTAAATATATCACACCACTGTCTTCTTGCCTCCATGGTGCCTGTTGAGTAGTCTGAACTCGATTTTATGTGGTTTCCCTTGCATGTGGTGAGTTGCTTTTCTCTTGCTGCTTTCAGAACTTTCTACTTCTCTTCAGCATTTGACGGTCTGATTAGTAAGTGTCTTGGAGTAGGCCTAGTTGGATTTATTCTATTTGGGGTTTGTTGGCTTTCTTTGATTTGCATATTTATGTCTTTTGAAATGGTTGTGAAGTTTTCCACAATTATATCCTCAGCTAATCTTCCTAGCCCTTTATTTATTTTTTTTCGTATGCTCTATGATGGGGTCACATTTCATTAGTTTTCCATGTGAGTATGCCATTATTGCAGCACCATTTGTTGAATTTTTTGTTTGTTTGTTTGTTTTTTGGGAAGTGCATGGATCAGGAATTGAACCCAGGTCTCCCATATGGCAGGTGAGAATTCTGCCACTAAAGTACCCTTGCACCCCTGCCTAGCCCTTTACTTTTCTCTTCTCCTTTTGGGATACTGATGATTCTTGTATTTGTGCACTTTGTGTTGTCCATCCTTTCCCTGGGACTCAATTAAAATCTTTCTACCTTTTTTGCCATTTGTTCCTTTGTGCATTAAAATTCGATTGTCCTGTCCTCTAGTTTGCTTGTTCTTTCTTCTACCTTTTCAGATCTGCTGTTGTGTGTTTCTAGTATAGTTTTAATTTGGTCTACAGTATCTTTCAACTTTGTGATATCTACTGTTTTTCTACTTACTCTTTCAAATTCTTCTTTATGCTCATCTAATATCTTCTTGATATCCTTTATGTCATTAGTCAACCCATTGAATATATTTAGGAGAGTTGTATGAACATCTTTGAATAGTTGTTCCAAAGCCTGTGTCACCTTGGAGATTTAATTTGGGCATTTGTTTAGCCATATCTGCCTGCTCTTCATACTTTGTGATTTTCTCTTAGCTTCAAGGTATTTGGTTGTCTTCATAGGGTTATTTTGAAAGTTGATTTCCCTCAGTTATGTAAGGTTTTGCATTTGTTGGGGTTTGTGTTGACGGTCTCCTTTTGCACTTGGTTTGCCAGTAATTCTTCACCAAACCAAGGACTGGACCTCATGGAGGGCATGTGTGTCTGCTTGAGGATCTGTTTCAAGTTAGACAGGCAGTTTGCCACACTGCACTCTCCATTTCTTCCCACCAGGTGGTGCTCTTGGGCCTCCTCTTCTCAGGCCTTCCTCTCCCTGACTGCAGCTGCTGGGTGAGCTGGATGGAGACCTGATACAATTCCAGCCAGTCTGCTGGTCCTGGTGCTTGCTGAAATCCATCAACTGCTGGGGCTGGGGGATGGGTAGTGTACACCTCATGGGAGTTTCCTCTTGTGGGCCTGGTGGGACTGATGGCCCCCAGGCTCCTGCTTGGAATGACCTTGGGCTTTGGGACTCCTTATGTCAGCTGCCCCTGTTCACCGCCAATTTGGAAATTCCTGCTGGCTAGGTGTGGTGTGGAGTGCAGGGTGCGGGATGGGAGCATGGGCATGGGATGGGGTGCACTGGGGGTACAGGGCAGGATGTGGTGTGGGTCAGGGCTTGGTGGGGATGCAGGGGCTTGGGTAGGGTGGGATGCAGGGGTTCATTGGTGGGGCAGGGCAGGGAGTAGGGGTCTGTGGGCAGCATGGGTCAGGGTGAGGTGTGGAGTGGAGTGCGGGGTGGGGTGGGGTAGGGCATGAGGTGTGTGGGGTGAGGGGCGAGGGGCATGAGTGATGGCCAGCGTGCGTGTTTTTATCCTAATCCCTGCCCCGCTGTCCGTATACTCCTAGGGCTCTGGACCTCTGTATAGAAAAGGGAGTGGTAAGCTCTGTACACTGGCTGTCTCTTTTGAGCAGGAAAAGCAAGTTTAATGGCTTCCGGGTTCCCGAAGGGAACCGGAACTGAAGGGGCTGACATCCCAAGTTCGCTGCATGGGCAGGCACTTTCCTGGGTGTGACCTCTTGTCCACAGTGCAGTCCCAGTGGAGCTCACTGCCCATTCTCTGCATCCCAGTTCCTTAGCTTTTTCATCCAGGGCCTCCCTGGATGGTGTAGAAGACCCTTTCAGATCACTTACACCCTTGGAACTGCTATCTTGGTTGTTTTGTCATTTCTCTAGTTGTTCCTTGGAGCAGGGGTGAACTCAGCCTGTCTTATTCCACATCTTCCTAGAAGTCTTTGGATAGGATTTTATCTGGCAGAGTTGAGAGGTCAGATTCAGAGCTGGTATGGTAGCACCCCTGCCTTGTACTATAACAGTTCTGCCTTTTCCTAGAGATTGTGTCTGCCTGGTGTAGCAAGTTTTCCACGCTAGAATGTGGTCTACGGCTTGTGCCACCACTGCCATGTCCTAGGCCTTCCAGTACGTTGTTCTCAGTTCTGCTGACTTGCTCTCTAGGTGGTTGTACCTCACTGTGTCAGAGGAGGGTCCCGCTGCTTCCATGGGAATGCTCTCCACTCCAAGCCTCTCTGGGTTTCTGCCACCACTCTTCTTATATCCTGCTAGTTTGCAGCTGTTAAATTAACTTTCCATAGGTCAGAGGTTTCTTACGTTGGTCCTGGTTTTAGCACTTTTCCTTTCAAACTAGGGTTTGTTTATAAAGTCTTGTGTTCCCTTTTCATACTTTTCAGAAGGTCATCTGCCCCTGAAAGGTAATTTGTGAGTTAGTCTTGGGCATTCTGTTTTAAACTGGACCCATCTGCATAGTGTCTGTCAGGAATTACAAAAACCTTTTGACGTTTTGTGGTCTTCATTAATTTTAATTCCAATGCAAGTTTTCGCCTATTTTTCTGTCCTTGTTATTTCAGTAAAAATTTGTCTAGAGGCAAACAGTCAGACTTGTATTCTCAAACAATGTGTGGTTCCAAGAAGTCCTGTAAAAATGTCTCTTACAAAGAAAATCCTTCACTTTTAGCAAAGGTAAATAATTTTTTTCCTAAGGACCAAAATTCATTTTCCATCAGAAAAATGACTAGGCTAAGACATACTTAAAAAAAGAAACAACAAAAACTGAAAGACCTCAATGTGTGACCTAAGGGAGAATGATTTAATATATATTATTGTACTTAAAACATGATGGTGGGTGGTGTGACGTTGCCCCAGTGGCAGAATTCTTGCCTGCCGTGCTGGAGACCTGGCATCGATTCCAGGTGCTTGCCCATGCAAAACAACATGACGGAACCCATTAAAAATGGTAATTGTAAAAACTATGAAGAAACATGGAAAAATATTTTCTATACCCTTGAGAGGAGGATGATTTTTCACTCTTTTTTTTTCTTAGCATGAATAGTGTTCAGCTTTGATAGACTTGTTCATTAAAAAGGAGAAAGAAAGGACATCTTGCTAGTTAGAATAGCTGAGTCAAACTCTTGCAGTCATTCGGTGAGCACATGTCATGGTTAGCACCTTTTCACATCATCCAAATGTTTAATAAATGTGAAAATATAATAAATTATGCAAATTAATAATTGCAACTATGTAAAATATACTGTGCAAGATTGAAAGCAGGGCAATACGATTATATATGATTCTTATCTTAATGTTAACTTTTAAATAAAAAGGAAATAGTAATTATTGTATTTGAGAATGAACACTTTTTTTCAATATTTATTTTTTAATTGTGAAATATATATATATATACAAAAAAGTAGTAAATTCCCAAGTACATTTTAATGAGTAGTTATAGAACAGATTTTAAAGTTTGGTATGGGTTACAGTTCCACAATTTTTTGTTTTT
>PVIY010016023.1:0-52577 GCA_004026745.1 Myrmecophaga tridactyla
TCATTCCCAGCCTCTTTCCTGATATTAAATGATTCTCAAACCAAGAAATGGCCTCAGAAGAAGGGTCAAATCCAGGATGTGATTCTAAGATCCTTTGTTAAGATTTAAGAAAGATGTAAGGCAGTGCCTCACAGACTCTTTCAGACAGACTGGAGGCCCTCTAAGGAGCTTCAGTGCATGCCTCGCAGATCCTCTCCATTAAAAGTAGGGCTTCTAAGAATCTTAAGGACATTATTCCACAATAGTCTCTCAGGGAGCTCAAGAAAGACACACAGTCTAGTAGCCATGGCTACTGTCTAATGAAGTGCAACAGATTAAAAAACCCACGAAGTTTTTAAAAAACATGCACTATGAAATATCTACCAGGTTAGACTAAAATAAGCAGAGAAAGAACAAAATGAAGAGAGGATTTTGGACCCCCAACATTTTATGGGTAAGAAGCAGCCCTAGAAAGCCATTCAGAAAAGAAAGATAACTCAAAGGGCAGAATCAAGAATCAGAGAGGGTAACGAAGAGCCCAGAGAACAGGGAAATAGGACTGAACTCTAATAAAGGAAGTAGCAACATTGCAGGTCTCAGAATTGCCATAGAACTGGGTACCTTCCATTTTCTTTCCCATTCTGAGGCAGGCCTTAAGGTGCCTGTCCTCCTGTTTAGTTTAGGTCTGAGGGGAGGGGCAGATGATTTGCGTCCTTAGTTCGTAGGTTTTCAGGTTGAGAAGCTATAACTAAGGAACTGCTCCTGAGGCACTTCACTGTACCGTCATCCTTGACTTTGACACTGAGCTTAACGCCATAATGGAATGAGAACTTCATAGGGTCTTGGGAGTGAGACAGCATACTTTGAAAGTTGGAGAGTCAGGAATTTTTATAGCCAGAGGGTGGTCTATAGCAAATTGTTTTTTTACGAAGATGCCCATAAAGTATAATCAGTCACATACATTCTTCTACAAGAGAGGAAGTCCAGCATCCATTCCTTGAATCTGGGTTAGTTTGTATCTTGCTTGTAACCAACAGAATGAAGAACGGCTACAATTTGCTTTCTAAGATAGATCAGAAAAGGCAATACAACATCCCCCTTGCTCACTGGAATACTTGATGCTGAAGTCTCCAGCCGTGGCCTTCATGCCACCAGGAAGCCCAAACTAAACCACAAAGAGAGGCTGTGAGAGTACACAAAAAGAAAGAGGAACACCTGGCCAGTCTCCAGTTGCTCTAGCCCTGGTTTTTCTAGCTCCAGTATCCATTTCATCGCAACTGCATGAGACTAGAAACCACCAACCATGGTTTTCCCAAATCCTGACTCATGGGGACAGTGAGACATAGTAAAATGATTATTGTGTTTTAGATCCATAAGTTTAGGGTAATTTGTTGAAGATGTAATCATGTCCTCCACAAAAAGCATGTTCAGGTCCCAATCACTGGTATTGTCCATGTGAACCCACTTATGAGCAGGACCTTTGAAGATGTTATAGGAGTGCCCAAACTGAATGAGGCTGGGTCTTAATCTAATTTAGCTGAAGTCCTCATAAACAGGAAATAAAAAGGAAATTGGACACAGAAAGAGAAGCCACGGGGAGCAGCCAGAGCTGGAAGTCAAAAGAACCCAGAAGAGAAAGAAGACTGATACTGCCATATGCATTGCCTTGTGATGGAAAAGCCAAGGAACCCCAAAGATTGCCGGTCAGTCAGAAGATACCAATCCTGGGAGGAAGCAAGCCTTCTAGCTTCCTAAAATGTCACTCAAAAAATTCCTATTGTTTAAGCCAAACCATTGAATGGTATTTGTTTTAGCAGCTAGGAAACTAAAATACACAGTAATAGATAATCAGAATAATAAGGATGGCAATAAGGTAATTTATTGAATTTAACTTTTATTTTTGTATACTTAGTAATTCTTTGAAAATTAGGAGGTCACACTGAACATCTACATGCTAGATAACACAGTCTTCCATACTTTGTTTCTTGGTCAGTGTTTTCTGACTGTGGATATTCTGGACCTCTGAACACTGAGATTTTAATTTATACTTAGAAATTATTGCCCTCTGTCATGGTCAGGTTCATGTGTCAACTTGGCCAAGTGGTGGTACCTATTTGTCTGGTTGGGCAAGTGCTGGCCTGTCTGTTGCAATGAGGACATTTCACAGAATTAAATCATAATCACGTCAGCTGCATCCACAGCTGATTCCATTTGTAATCAGTCAAGGGGAGTGTCTTCTTTAATGAGTGATGCTCAATCTAATCACTGGAAGGAAGCCTTTTAAGGAGGATTCAGAAGAGATAGGCTCTCTTCCTGATTTGGCTCGTGAGCCTCTCCTGTGGAGTTCGTCAGCTTCACAGCCTGCCCAGAGGATTTTGGACCCTGAGTTCCTGCAGTCACGTGAGACACTTTTATAAATTTTATATTTGTGAGTGTTCCCTGTTGATTCTGTTTCTCTAGAGAACCCTAATACACCCTCTGACCATGTTACTACAAATTAAAACACCAAGAAGTAAAAAGCCCACTTTTATTAGTTATAAATAAGCAGATACACAGTTAAATCTACTTTTTGCCAGTGATTCCCATTTACAACTTTTGATCTTTTCAATGCTTATCTAGTTCTGCCAAAATGTGGCACTCCCTTTTCTAGAATATAAAAGGGCAGAAAAAAGGAATGAGAAACATTCTGTAGGCAATTAGGAGAAATTCTAGAGAAACAAAGATTTTTATAATTCAATAATAACTATTCAAAACACACCAGGCTAGCTCAGTGAAGGACACATTTGTAGTAACTTACTTAAAATACTTTAACTCTTCCTAATGTGGAAACAATCAAATTGGATAAATGGTGCTTTTCAGATAGTGCTAACAGAATTTTGTAACTTTGGAAATCCAATGTGAAAGGGTAATAACTCGAAAGAAAATGCTCTGAGGTTGGAAGGGAACTATTCTGAAGAAGTAGCACAAAACACAGAGAAGCAATTATATTTCTTATTCTCTTTCAATCCTATCAAACCTCCAATATGGCATTTTCCCAAGTTTGGGTGACAAAGAACAATGATAACAACTAGGAGCCAAGAAAGCAGTATCCAATTTTGCAGCCAATGCCTTTGAGAACTAAGGCTCCTGCTGGAATGGGTGCCAAGCTGATCTGTAACTTTAGCTAATAAAGAAGACAATGAGAACCTTCTGTCCTGGTAAGACAAATAGCAGAGGTGAAAAAAACACACTTCACGTAAAACCAAAGGAAGAAGGAGAAAATAAATATTTCAGACTGGAGCAGAAGAGAAGCTGCTCTGGGTACAGCAGCAAGTTACAAATCAACTTACTACAGAAGAAGAGGAAAAATGAGAAAGAAGAATATAAAGCCAACTAACTGAATACAGCCCCAGACAGGAAGCAAAAGGCAGCATAACTGACTGCCAGAACCAGAAGAATTCTAATAATCAACAGAGAAAACATACTGTGATTGTCAGTTTTATGTGTCAACTTGGCTAGGCTACAGCCCCCAGTTATTCAATCAAACACTAACCTAGGCATTGCTGTGAAGGTATTTTGTAAATGTGATTAAAGCCCATAATCAGTTGACTTCTACGTAAAGGAGATTATCCTAGATAATCTGGGTGGGACTGAGTTAATGCACTGAAAGGCCTTAAAAGCAGACTGAGGCTTCCTTCCAGGAGAAATTCTACCTGTGAATAGCCTGCCCTGCCTGACGGCCCACCCTATGGATTTCGGACTTGCTTAGCCAGCCCCCAAAATCATTTAAACCAATTCCTTGCAATGAACCTCTTAATATAGCTCTCCTACTGGTTCTATGTCTTTGGTTGAACCTGACTGATACACACACTAAATCCAGCAGCCTCACTGCTGGTCTTGAAAAGCAAAATGCAAATTAGCTAGTAGCAGAGCAATACCAATAAAAGCATCCACTGGATTTTGATAATGGAATATGTTAATGTCTCCAAGTGAAATATAAAGAGGAAGTTGAACAGAAAAGGGCAATAAAATGGCAACTAACTAAGATGATATGAATTACCATAACATAAAGATTGGATCCTTACCTTGTAAACACCTAACATAAAGATTAGGGGTCAGTCACTGGTTAAGCATCATTTCTGTGAAGTCTGAGTCATACAATCAACATCACCACCTTCGAAACCCTTCTGTCAAAAACTAAATCGGCTTAGTGAATAATGGCCCACAGAAAAAACCTGGAAAGGTATTCAGATGCATCGATTTTTGTGGAATGGAAACTGCATACATAATATGAATAAAGTTCAGATTCAGCAACCATCACACAGAATATAATACAGGGAATATTCACAATATTTATAATTTCACTAAGATATTCGATTTGAAAAATGGATACAATCACTTTAGAATAACTGTTAGATGTCAGGACCAAGGAGTTTCTCTGGCTGCTTTAAAGATGTATTTTAGGGATTACTCAGTTTATAAGCCCTGAGAAAATGGCAACCATATGGCTCTGTAAAAGTAGGCCCTGGCCCAGTACGTTTCCAGCGTGCTGTCCATTATCAAGGACCAAGTCAAATCTTACCAGCTGCCTAGATAGAGATACATAATGCATCTCTTCCATTATGAAAAAGAAAATTTAGAAAGCAGTTGCTATCTGTGTCTCCCAAGGAACACAGCTTTATAGTTTCTCACTGTATACTGGCATATGAGGCTCAGATAAAAGCATATTTATTTTTTCTGATTATAAAATTAATACAGCATCCATATCATGAAATAGCAAATATCAAGTATTGCATAGATCAACAAAATACATTAAGTGCAAACAACTATAAAAGAGAACAGGAGTGTCCATCACTGTGTAAAAGAAAAAGAAGGGAGGTAGCTATTTTTAGATGCATTTATACATTTATATACACACACAGCATATCTGGAAGGATTTACAGAAAGTAGGCATGGCTTTTGGGTCGAGAGGGAGACTTAATGTTCACTGTATTGTACATTTCAAGGAGCCCAAAAAAGTAACACCTTTTTTACCTACCCTGGTTTTGAACTGATTCAGAAATAAGACCAATAAGCCTAGAGGGGCCAAAATATCACTCACGTTACTGCTAAAGTTGATATTTGAGTTTGGCTTAAATGTTGAGCAAGCAGCCTTCTGTGGTGAACTGACCTCTGGATTTGGACCAAAGTAACATATCCTGTCACCAGCAGTGCTGACCAGCACATTCATGGCCATGGTGACCCAGGGCACCTCTGAGAGCAAAGGGGGAAGGGGGCGCAGCTGGCCATAAGTGCCCAATTTTTCCCTCCAAACTCAACAGTGAGACAAAACACTGGGCACAGAGAGGCCAAGGATGGTTTTCTAAAGGAGCAGCAGGAGTAGAGAAGACATTCTCCCTGCCTTCTTCACCCAGTATATCCTTTCATATTTGAATTTTATTATTTTGTATGACACTCAGATAAAAGACCAAGTATTTAAAAACTAAAGAAATGCATGGATATCTTTCCATGTTTAAAAAATTAAAACAATATGATAGTATATAAAACAAAGTAAAAGTAACCACTTCCTATTTCTAAACAATGTACAAAGATTGTCACTTTTCTGGGAGGCAGGGATGATAGAAAGATGAGTTGCCTGACAGATCTTCAAGAACTAAAAATGAGAAAAAAAAAGAAAAACTTCTAAATGCTTGACATGGCTATGAAAAAATGATAATGGGGTCAAAACAAAAATGACAATGGGGTCAAAAACAACATTTTTAATATTTGACTTTTTTACACAATTCTGGAATGGAGACTCAACATCACAATCAACTATCAGTCTAGTCAATAAAACCATTCTCAAATGTTTTAACACACAAGAAAAGTAAAAAGAGATCATATTTATTTATGCTGTTTTCAAGTTTTCTTGGCTAGGTACAAGAGTTTATATTCTTCTACATTATGTCTATAGAATAATGGATTCTGTTGTTTTTATCAATCTGGTATTTGCTTTAAAATTTTGAAGATATTAAGAGAATATTCCTGCATATATAAGACAATTGGAGCAGGGAAAGCATATGCCCTGTGTATAAGATGTACCAAATATATATTTGTGGAATGAATAACTAAAGTTTTTCCACAGTCAGGAGAAATCCTTGGCCAAAGCAAAACTTAGTGCCAGGAGGGACCTTCTTCCACCCTCCTCAACCTCTCCGTTCAAAGGTGCCAGAGTTTGGTGGCATGGATTCAGAGTTGATGAGAGGATATAAAGAAAAAGGCAGGTTAAAACCTCCATTGGTTCCTAAAACCCCTTTAGCTCCTCATACCTATTATTCCCAGGCAAAATTTGCGACAATGGACAGAAAACCTCACTCTGTGAGCAACTGGTCATCCCTAAGAACGAGCACCCATACAGAGACCGGTGCAAGCACAGGTACTTAAGAAATATTCATTGAAATATTAATTGAAGTAATCCTAGGCTAAAACATAGGCACAGGAAAGTTCTGGGACAAGGTACCTCAATTTGAGACTCAAAGGCATTTTATTATGTCCTCAGAAAACTACCACTCTTTGCCATCACGGACCCTTTTATTTTGGGTGACAACAAATAGAGATGAGCATGGGGAGGCTGAAGAGCTTACTTTATTCTATCTGCTTAAGCAAAGCAGCAGGTGGTGTCAAGAAAATTCTGGACCTTCCTCTAAGCATCTGAAGATGCTCAGAGGAAAAGGCATAGTTCTCAAAGCCAAATAACAATAAAGCTGAAATCAAAATGGACAGGCCCATATGCCTCAGAGATGACGTATAAGCACCCTAGTGTGCTGGGCATAATTCAAAAGCGTAAACAGGTCCTTGTTGATTCACTGAAATAATTTTCCCTTTGCAACCAATTCATTTCACTATCCTGTAGTTTGCAAAGGGCAGAGACCTCAGATGTGAGTTCAGTTTGAAAACACCCACACAAAGCATTGACTTGTACTCTGGATTGAAAGGGCAAAGGCTCTGATTCCAGCACAAGTTTGAAGTGAGAAGAAAGAAAAGTTGATGATTATATCACAAGGTTTACAGGCAGAAACGCATCCCAAAGTTAAAATGTCTTCTCTAATTCCATCTCTCATTACAGTTCACTCCATATATATCCTCCCATGTTTTACTCATCCAAGAGTTACAAAAATGAAACAAGACAAGGAATCCTCTGCATGCCCATTGGGGGCTGCAGCCTCACAGGAGGACAAGATAGAAAAGGCCAAGAAAAGTGCCTAAGGCATGGATGGTAAACGTTTGCACAGAAGCACAATTTAGCTGTGGTGCCATTTCCCTAGATGCATGCACCAAAAAGGCAGAAAGATTTTCATCACTCAGAAACAGTGACATGTACCATAGAAGGATCAGAAACAGGAGAAAAACAGGACTTGGACTCCCTCCTGTCCTTGGTTGCTACTACTTTCTACTAGGTTCACTTGAAAAAAAAAAAAAACTTTTATTATGAAAATTTTCATAAATGCATAAAAGGAAAGAATGCTATACTGAACCTCGCTTACTCACCTTTAACAAATATCCACATTTATCTATTATACCCCAACTCTTTCTGCTTCAGGATTTTTAAAGCAAATCCTAGAATCATATCATTTTACCTGTATTACTCTAGTATGCAATTCTAAAAGATAAGGACATTTTGTAATACGATCACAATGTCATTTTCACAAAGAGCAAAATGCTAATGATTCCTTTATAGAACTTGATATCAGTTTATGTTTCGTTTCATCCAATCGCCTCAAAAATGTATTTTTCCATAACAGTATTTAAACAAGGTCCACTGGCAGCCCACATTCTTAAATCTCTAATAGTTCTTTGTAGAGTCACTTCTAAGAACATGGCACCAAATCTACTTAAGCAAGCTCTGACTTAGATGCTGCTTTTCCAAGCAAAAGAACAGAGTCAGAGCTTTATGGTTTTCCTACTGCTGACACAAAACACCACCTCCACAAAATAAGACTCATGCCCTTTAACATCACCAAGAAAATTAATTCTCAGTAATAACTAAAAGCTGTGATGGAGGCGCTAATGTAAAAATGCTCCAGACACGAGTTTTATTTGGGGGGCAATGTCTCAACTGTGCTTTAATTCAATACTGAAAAGGGCCACAGATTCTATTTTTGTTAATTTACTGAAAAGGGCCATAGATTCTATTTTTGTTAATTCACTTAGTACTAAAAACAGACTGCCAGAGCAGCAAAATAAATAACACAGATTTCCCGTAAAATGTTCTGAAAAACAATATACTCTAATTCATGTATTTTCCTAAAGAAAGACAGTATCTGACCAAACACTGATTTTAAAAGAAGCCAAGGAATAATGGAGTTGGATATTCCCTTGGGGTTAATTAAAAAGAAAAAAAAAATCAGCACTTCAGAGTTGGTGGTAAGGGATGGGGGAAAACAATGTCACACAAAAGCGAATTTCACAATTAATCCAAGTCTCACTGTAGTCATTAGCTTCAACCTTCCATGGCGCTAATGTCATCATGTGCTAATCAGTAGTAAAACTAGATATATTTCGACACCATTATTTTTTTTCCAGCTTGGTCATCATAACAGTCTAATGTACAAATTGTAGATAGCTAAGAGAGGAAAGTCAGAAAGCATGTAGAAAATTCACAAAATGGATCATCGGTTCTTGAGTCAAGAGGCTGTAGGTATAGCCTATACACTCCCAGGATATCTTTTACACACAATGGTCTCAGCTCTCATTTCCTGGGCTGATGACATCCATATTTCTCTCCCCAGGTCACACCCTTCCATGATCTGCAGACATTTATCGGTTGGTTAAAAGTCTCCATTTGGATATGCCACAAGCACCCAAACCTCCACACATTCAAACTTTCTGTATCTTCCCTAATAAACATTTCATCCTACCTTCTGAACTGTTACTTAGTCACAAAGTAGGAGTCAACCTCAGTTTTTCCCTAAATCTCTCCCTATGCTTCACCAGCCTCTGAACTTCCCATCCTCACGAAAACCTTTCAAAGGAGAAATAAGTCATGTCAGCTCTGCCTCCTACATATCTCTTCTTCCTCTTTCCCGCCTGCTCTGCTTAAAGTCTGGGTCCATCAATCCTTATCTGAATTACACACCACTATAGCAACCTGGCCTCCGCTTCCAGTCTTCTCCTCTAACCCATCCTACACACTGCTGCCAGAATGTTCCTTCTAAATGCAAACAGATCATTTCACTTCTCTGCTTAAATTCTGATCACACTTCTCCAGAGTTCTCAGGATAAAAACCTAAGTTCATCAACCTACTTAAAACACTGTACTCTGACCCCTGGCCAGCCACCATCCTAACCTCTGCAGATCCTCCCTCTAGTCTAATCATACTCTCCCATTCCCACATATTTGTTCATACTTGTGTCTCCACACAAGGTGAGCTTCCTCGCCTTCTCTGGCAGAAGGACACGTTTCCTGCACCAGATAGCTAGCACACTGTCTCCTCAATGAAGTCGTCACTGACCCCGCCCTGAGCCCTCCTCTATGCTCTCCAGCACTCTGTGCACCATTCCAGCATAGCATTGACCCTAACGCACTGACTTATTTCAGGACTGAAGTCCTTCCCTAGCCCATAGGACCACCATCCTATCAGTCGTTGAGGCTCAAATCTGCATGGCCAACTTCATTCTTTTCTCAGGTACTTATAGGACAAGACCATCTTTATCTCTGTAGCCCTAACACGGTATTATCACTTGATAGGTGAAAAATAAATACGCACCAAATGAATAATTGCCTTTGTAAACCACTGCATTCTAGAATTCTCTACCACTCCTACTCTATCTCACTCATTTTTAGCATCTTTTCCCTCTTCTACAGTGAGCTATGGAATATACACAAGGCTCACTGACCTAAAAAATCTCCTCAGATCTCATAGCTCGCAGAAGTTTCCAATGTTCTTCCTCTTATCATCAAACTTTGAAAAATCACCTATTATCCGCTTGTGCTTTCTTATCATCTATTCACTTACTAACTTTGACTGCCCAGATTCTCCTTTTATTACTAAAACCGAGCTGAATCCTCATTCTCCTCAACCTCTCTGCAGATTCAAAACCGCTGACCATCTCCATCTTCTCGTTCCTGAGGGCAGTCCTTTGACGGCTCTTTCCATCACCCCATTTCTCCATATCCCCCTCCCCCCAAGTCCATCACAGTTCCCCCAGGACTTCTCTATTCACTCCTCAATGCCCTCTTTAGAAATCTTACCTAATCACATGGTTTCAACAATCACCTCTGTGGAAAAAGCTCCTCAGCAGTAGTCTCTCTTGAGCTACACATTTCTATCTGACTACTGGATACCTTCAAGTAGAAGTCCCAGAGGAACTTCAAACTCAAGTTGATGTCAACAAACTCTTGATGTTCCTTTCTGAATGTGCACCCTGGTCCCCGGCTCCCAAATGCAGTTCCCTGGATGAAAGGTTCTATCATCCTCTTCACTTTCCAGCATCAAACTCTATTTTCTTGCAACCCCCTCTGCTACTCTGCATTACCAGTTTATTCCAATTCCACTACTTGAATATTTCTTACTTGGTTTGTCCTTACACCTATGCCAAATTCTAGTTCAGACCCTCTTTACTTCATGCCTAGATACCTGCACATCATGGATTGTTCCCTGCTCCTCAAAGCCCTTTCAAACTACCCTCTATAGTTTAGTGCCTGATTTCTCAGTTTCATCAATGGCTCCCCACAACTTCAGCACCAATTCCCAAGTTACGCCTTACAATCCAAGCCTCCTCATGTTCTGGACCTAATCCAGCTCTACAACTTCAGTTCCTACCACTTCTTCATGGAGGCTTTACCACTCTAGCCAAGGAATTCCTGAATATGCCTGATCATAAAAGTCACGTGGGTCATGAGTTAAAAGTGAAGATTTCCAGGCCTATCCAAGACCCACTAAAGCAAAACCTTCAGGGATCTTTGGGGTAAGCTTCCTACAAAAAGACAGGAAACTGTAGTGAGGGCAAGGGGAAAGTGACTAAAGGTACTTCCAATTAATGTCTTTCACAGTAATGGTAGTTACTCTCCAAATCAAATCATAGCAGAGAGGTTATAAAAAGATGCGGGGGAGCTCAAATCCTCACTATCCTCAAAAGCCTTCTCAAATCAGCTGCCCTCTTATGTATCTCTCTCTTTAATTCGAGAACTAAATTAAACACAGGGATTGAACCACTGTGTATGGCATTCCAGACAGGTTGAGTTCAACGAGAACTTTAAAAACTTATTGTAGACCCATCTATTTTCTTAGACATATGCAGCCTAATGTAACTATTTTTGGAGATCTGAGATCATCATTATGAACACTAATACTAAATGAATGGATGAAGACGCCATCAGGCCACAATTTTTCTCTAAGTTCTCCATACAAGAAGAAGGATGTCGCATTCAGGTTTTAATGTTATAATGAGATTTAAAGTATTAATGACATAAAGTCTGAATTACAGATAAACTTTCTAATGAGACTTTTTCCATATTCATATTTTGAATTATACTCATAAATACAAAGGTTGAATCAGTGAGCATAGAAAAAAAATCTTGCAATAGGTAAATTATGCTCCAAATCCTATGCTAGGTGCTATAAGGGAGAAAGGAAAGCAAGCTATTAACTTCTTATTCTAGGACCCTTAAATCATACTACTACTTGTCCCTGTCTTACTGAACTTGATTTACTAACACCAGCCAGAGTGGAAGTTGATAAGAACTTCCAGGTAAATGTTTTTTACTAACACTGTGAATACACAGGACTCAAAGATGACTTCTTTGAAAACAGCTCAGAGTTCTACTGTATCATTGCCGACTGCTTTTTAACCACTCCAACCTTTTCCGTACTGTCTCTTTTTGAAATATTTAAGGTTTTCCTTCTGAAAATGTACACAGTCGACTATATTTGTTCATGTATCCATTTCACCTTTTTTCTAAATTGTGTGTATTTCCAGCTCTTTCTCATGGATAAACTCTCTTGTGAGTTCCACAGGGCAGAGACTTGGTTTTACTTGTTCATTGACGAATCCCCAGAGCCTGGTATACTAACTGGCATATATGGGGTTCAATAAAAATCAGTAGACTGAATGAATGCAAAAAGCATTAAAATTTTGAATTTATACAAGTATGTCATATGATTCTACTTTAAAACATTTGATTGAATCGTGGTCTATAAAAGAACTGAAGGTAAAGATAATAGTTACCATTGATTAAATACTTCCTGTGTGCTTTTTCACTTTACATGCATGCCCCTAATCCCTATCAGAGCCATGCAAATACATATACAGATGAAATCTGTAAAATGGAATTAGATGATTTATTGGAGGCCTAACACTAACACTTTGTTAGAATTTACACACAGAAAACGAAACAATTTTGCAAAACAATACTAAGTAATCATGAGGTTTATTCTTAATCCTTCTCGAGTTGAATACTGAGGCCTAGAATAGTGCATGGCATATTGTAAGCAGTCAGTAACATTTGTCTTTTTTTTTAAACCAAGTACATGTAAACAAAATATATTTGTAGGAAGGGAAGGAGGGAGTAAAAAAAAAGACAACAGCAAGTGTCCAATCTCTCATTCAAGGCTGGCACATTCATTTTACGGTAGTATCCTTTACTTCCCCTTCTAAGACGAGCATGTGTAACACAAGGTTACTCTGCTACTATACCCACTGAACTTTACATATGCTACCCTGGTCAGTTTATCACAGCATCTAAAGAACAGCCCTGCTACCTCCCAGACACTGAATCTGATCTGTTAATACATGTTATGCTTTTGATATTCATACTTCAAGGACACACCCTCAGGTGCAGTTCCTGTGGCCGTGGCCGACACCCTGTTTACCAGGGGCTGATTGTCCTGCCTCCTGCACATCTCCATTTGAATGGTTTTATCTTCTGCAGCTCACCGGAACTACTGCAACTCCACTACTAACACCAGGGGCTCCCATCCTCCTTATTTCCTTTCTTGTCTCCTCTATTATTGCCTTTTACTCAAAAAGCGACTATAACAGATTGTTTTCCAACATGAACACAATGAGATCTTCTGTCCCATCTGCTCTTCCTACAGTGAGTCATTGACACTGATCCCACTGATGGTCTGTTTCCCCGCCTTGAATATGGATAAGCCTAAACTACAGCAGAAAGGAGGCTATGTGGCTTCCAAGCCTAGGTCAAAAAAGCCAGTAAAGTCTACACCTGGGATGGTCACTCTTGGGACCCAGTCACCATGCTCTGAGGGGACCCAGAGACCATGTGGACAAACCACGAGCAGGCGTCTGGCTGACCGCCCCAGCCATCTTCAATGGCCTCCAACAGTGTGGGTGAGAAAGGCTCAGGAGGTCGCCAGCTACCATCTGGCTACAACTGCATGAGAGAGTCCAAGCCCGAGTCACCTAGCTGAGCCCAGTCATGCCTCGGAACCCTAAGAGATAACAATAAAATGGCTGCTGCTGAGCTAAGTCACTAAGTTTTGGGGTGATTGATGACACAGCAGGCAATAACCAGAGCAGTGACCTAACACATCAGGGTGCATCTTAACATCTCCAGGGTGAAATCAGCAATCCAACACAAATGGGGTTGTTCACATGAAGAATTAGCCTCTCCTCCAGCTTTTTAATCATGTTCATGACATGGAGGCAACTTTTATGCTGCCAAAAGGGGTTCTAGGGCTGATTTTTCCCCACCAGTTATTTCTAAGGAGAGGGCCATGATAAAATTTTGAATATTCCTGAAATCTAATTTTCAGAAAACTCACGTTTCATAATATATGTCAAACCCTCAGCTATATCCTGTAAGGCACTAAGTTTTATACAATGTTAAGCATATGCACGGTTTATAGGTTGTTGATAATTCATGTCTTTCTTAATACTAACTAATAGAAAATAACATAATTCGAATTATATGTACAGCTCTGCCATTTTCATTGAATTGAGAATATCAACTTGATACTGATCTTCATCCTTCCCTCTTGACACAATGACTTGGCAATTCTCAGATGAAGTAGCCAAAACAAGCATTTTTTAAACATCATAACATAAACATGCAAAAAATCATAATAGGAAACCCAAATTTCACTGCACACCAACACTCCACCTCAAAAGTTATGCCAAATTTGCTACTGAAAAAAATCAAGAAACTGGGGCTGCCATTACTTTTGATTGTCCTAATCTATTTCAAGTAGAGAAATTTGAAAAGTTAAAGGACCAAAGATAGGACACAAGGAGGAAAAGGTGGGGGGGGGAAGCATCTGGGTAATTCTTATTTGGGCTAATTGGTCTCTGTAAAGTCAATAGTAGGCAGGGCCATGAGTCAATTTTTTCAGTTTATCATGGTTAACTGAAAATTCTGCTGACTATTCCAAGGCTTATATTGTATTCACAATTGAGAAGCCTGGTATCATTACATTGGGGAAGGTTTAAGACCAACCAGATCAAGGTCAACTGAGATCAATACAATCAAGAGTAGGGAAGTGAGGCAAGTCTCCCAGCCAGCTTTTATAGCCACTCTCCTGCAAGAAGAGAGATGCTGATTTCCAAGAACTGGGTGCTAATTTAGGCAAAGGGAGCCATATGATCAGGATTCATCACTTCACCAATCAGCCTCAGTTTCTTCCTTTGTTTAAAGAAAATAAGCCCACATTTGAGTGCTTTCGTAAGATATTGCTTACTGCGCTATACTAAGAACTTTTCCCCACACTATGTTTTATACTAGCTTTACTGAGATGTAATTCACATAGCATACAATTCATCTATTGAAAGTGTGCAATTCAGTGGGGTTTTCTGTACATTCAGAGTTCTGCAACCATCAACCAGGATCAACTTTAGAGTATTTTCACCATCCCTAAAAAGAAATCTTGTACCCATTAGCTGTCTCTCCCCATTTTCCCCCTCATTGCCCAGTTCTAGACAACCACCAATCTACATTTCATTGCTGTAGATTTGCCTTTACTGGACATTTAATATAAATGGAATCACACAGCATGTGGCCTTTTGTGTTTGGCTTCCTTCACTGAGCATAATGTTTTCAAAGTTCATCCACATTGTAGCATACATCAGAACTTCATCCTTTTTATTGCTGAATAATATTCCACTGCATGTATGCACCACCTTTTATTTATCCATTCACTCACTGAAAAACATTTGGGTTGCTTCCACTTTTGGCTACTCAAACCATGCTACTATGAACATCCATGTACCAGTTTTTATGTGGACATATCTTTTCATTTCTCTTCAGTATTACCTAGGACTAGAGTTGCTCCATGATATGTTAAGTCTATAAGGAACCGTCAGAGTGTTTTCTAAAGTGGCTTCCCCATTTTACATTCCATCATCAGTGCATGAGGGATCTAATTTCTCCACAGCCTCGCAAATACTTGCTGTTCTCCATCTTTTGTGAAGGACAAGATCATGCTGATGGCTCCCTTGCATCATCTTATTTCATCCTCATCACACCTCACGAGGTAAGAACCAACCATTATTGCTATTTGGTCCATAAGGGCGCCGTGGACTGGGAGGGTAAACAACTGGCTCAAGTTCAAAGACATGGGCAGACTCTGTACCCTCCAGAGCCCACCTCCCACATACCTATGTAAGTACAGAACCTCATGTGGGTCTGAGAAGGTGGAACAAACAGGCCAGCACGTCAAGTCCCTTCCTGCTGTAACATTCTGTGATCGTGAATTTATTCTACATTTACAAGTCTCTTCTCCAGGGCAGGGACAGGGATGGTCTCTTTGAATTTGAAAGTAGAATAACTGTACTTCCTCTGAGTAAGATGTTTGTGTTCTAATCATGATGATGTTACAGTCCCAACTTGCTGGTTCAGGGCCAAATCTGAAGTCCTCCTCAAGTAAGTATACAGGGTGTAATTAATACTGTAGCTGAGCCTTACATTACCCATATTCAACTGTTTTGGCCCCCAAAGATGACAATTTCATGTTTCACATGTATTTTGAGAAGCTGACTCACTTCTGACTTTCTGTTTAATTTCCTATACTGATTTTCCCTTTATCTCCCTTTTCTCATCTATCAAATTTTATCCTGCTACATTGTTTGCATCTTTTTAAGCCATCTCAAATCTTTTCTGAAATAAAGTGAAGTACTAAAGAAATAAACACACCAAAATGTTTTCAAGTAGGCTTCAAAACAGCCCACAGCTGCAGAGCCATTCATTAGATTGTGTGCTTTCCTAAGCAAACTATTCTCTAAGAAACAGAAAGCATTATTCTTCTCTGTACCTTGGCAGGAGGGAAAATGCTTTTATAATATTCTAAATTAGACAAGCTTTCCAAAATAGTTTGGGAAAAGAGAAAGATGGGTAGTCACTACCCAGCAGGATAAAGGAAGAAAACAATGATTCATTTGTACACACAGGAACACTTGCAAAGGTTGTTTCTTTTACAATATCTCTTTGAGATATATTTTCATTTTATTTATATAAATTTTCTCAGCACATTTGGATGGCTGAGTGGTGCTACTAAAGGACACAGCTAACTATTTGAAATTGATGGCTGCTTCAGAAAAAGTACTCAACATTACTATAAACTCTTTTCTCTTCCGTAAGTACTTATTAAGATGCCATAATGTATATCCATCCTTTAACATAGCTCTTGCATTTTCAAGATTTTACCTTACTTAAAGAGATAATGCACTAGTAGCACCAAAACATTTATCCACCCAGATAGAAAACTGGGAACTACAAATGTTGATCTGTTTGGCATTGGTTAAATAAACTATGGTACATGCACAGGAACAAACACTGCTATACAGCCGTTAAAAGTGATACAAAGCCACACTGATGGACACTGTACAGATCTACATCACTTATTGAAAAAGAACAAGATACCTAACAGCTGGAATAGTACAAGGTCACGTACACATCCATCTGTATACAGGTATGTGTGTATGTCCCCAAAGGCATGACTGGAAGGATGTCTGACAAAATGTTAACAGTAGTTACTTCTGCATGGCACATTTCAGGGCATTTATATATCTCTGTGCACTCTTCTTTATCAATTTGTTTTTCTTTCAATAAGCATATATTATTTCTTACCAAAACAATAAATTTTTTTCCTCAGAAGATTTGATAAAAAAAAAAAATCCCACAATGTGCAAAATATTGTCCTAGGCACTAAGAGGAATACAAAATGAGAAAATGAAAGCTCAGAGCTTTCCAGCAGCTGGTCATTCTGTTGGGAAGGAAAGACACTGGGAAAGAAACAATTAAGTAGTTAAGTACAGTTAAGACTGAGTTTCAAAGTGAGTGAAGTACAATGTGAAAATGCCATAAAAGCTGGAAACACAACAGGGACTGAGAAGCTGTAAGAGGAGCTCTTTACATGGGCATGTGTGCACGAGTGTGTGTGTGTGTGTGTGTGTGTGTTTAAGGACAGGTCAGACTAGCAAAGGTGTAGAAGGGAACAGAAAGAAGTAATGTTCCCAGAAAAAGGTGCAGTGGTGAAAAAATTGTGTCACATTTTCCAGGGCCTCTAAGGCCCCAGTTTAGCTGAAGATTAGAATTCTGACTGAAGAGTAACGAGTGATGAGGGTTTAAAACCATGATATTTGGGAAGACAATTTAGCAATATCTACACAAATTACAAATGCTTACATGCTTTGACCCTACATTTCTAATTCTGGCTATTTATCCGACAGGTAAACTTATACACATCCAAAGGTATTTAGTTAAGCAATGTCTGTGATTATAAACATCTGGAAACAGCCCAGATGTCCACTAGGGGACCAATTTAAAAAAATATGTCCAACAATAGGATATTATATAGCAATAAAAAAAGGAAGTTATGTAGATATGTGCAAATATATTCAACAAAAAGAGCAAAGTAAAGAACTATATATGTTACTTTTTGGATTAAAGGGTTAAAATAAGGTAAAATTGGATTAAAGTATAAAAACTATTCATATTTGAGCAGAGAAACAATATATGAAAAACAATTCCAAAAAAAGCAATCCTGACAGTAGTAGGCAGGTTACATTTTCAAAATGCTACTTTATTATGATCACTACTTTCTGCCAGAAAATTTGTTAGGATGAGAACATCCATGCTACTCATTCCAACGAACTTCACAGCACCCCTGGTCTCACCTCCAACCTGATACGTATTAGGACCAAAACAAGCTTGCGCGTGCTCTCTTAGGGACAAAGTAACTCAATGTTTCAGCAAACTAAGAACCAACTTTGGCCCATGCAGGTACCCTGAAGTCATTTCATAAAACAACAGAGTCAGCAGATTAGGACACGCTCCCACGTTTCAGTGGACACACTTCAGAAAAACCCTCAATGTGATGCCATCCAATCAGCATAGAAGAAATACGAGGCCTTGGGGTCGGGAATCTGGGCTTGCAGGTCAATTTCAAAAGTAAGGTTGGCCCTGACAAGGTACAGACATAGACCCTGGAAATATAATAGGAAAATTTCAAATAGGCTAACACCATTTCTTAGAAAAGGAGCTTACATTGGCAGGAAATACTGTGTATTTTAGAAAGATTGCATGGAGCTGCACATGTTTAATTGAGATTTTAAAGCCAAGGTTAGCAGGATTAATAACCAAAAGGGTATAAGACCTTGTGTGAGGAATGACTCCAATTCTGGGAGAAATGAAATCAGTTGCGTTCTGCTGAAGGGCTGAATTTATTCCAGCACTTCACTTTAACACTGAGTTTCAAGATAAGAATTCTGTCTTCCTTTTTGAACAATGGGGGTTTCCTTTAAGGCAGTCTTACCTTGCAGTCCTAGTGCATAAACCCAAGGACAGTAATACATTATGATGTCGACATACTTTTAAAGTAGAAGAATACCATAATATTTAAAACTGTCAGCTTTGGTGTAAGACTGCTTACGTACAAATCCCAACTCTTAACACTTACCAGCTGTGAGACTTCAGATAATCTACTTACAGTCTATGCAGTTTAGTGTCTGCATATGGAACATGGAGATACAACAGTACCTGCATTATAGGGGTTTTGTGATGATGATACGACAAAATGTCAGTAAAGCACTCAGCACAGTATTTGGCACAGTATGAGCTCCATGAAGACTAGCTATTATTGCCATCATTAGCACTGCTGTTACGGTGGTTATTAATGCTTCCTCTCCTACGGACTATAACATTTATTAGAACTAAACTTTAAAAGGATAGATTATATGCCAAATTAAGCTGCACTTCAGTTAAAGCTTAGAACATAAACCAGAATGGCATGGAATACGTTATAACATAAAACTCACTCAAACAAAACTCAAGGGATGGTTTTGTTTATCTGCTATTTTTGTAATAGATTAGTCACCTAGAGAATGGTGGTTGCTTCACATCACATAGCTTTAGATTTTAAAAATCATCTCCGTTGGTTATGTTACCATAAATGTCTATTTAGCATTAATGTTAATGCTTATAAAATTGTGCTCTTAAAATAATCATTCACTAACTTCATAAGCTATTAATGTGAAAATCAAAGGATGAATGAGACCTTATCAACAGGTCTTATTCTCAAGCAGTTTAAACTTTGTTCTTTTTTTCTGATTCTAATTCCCATCTGAATAACTTCACAACGCAAAGAACTAGTCTTCTAGAAATCCTTAAGCCTTGAATTTGGGGGAACTTTTGTAGCACAGATTTCTGTGGGAAAAAACTTTTGAAAGGTTTTGGAAATCTAGAACTTTCCAGAAGATTGTCTAGTCCTCACTTATCACGTTTGCTTAAAAGAAGAAAATATCTGTCCAGAAAGACATCAGGAAAATTAGACTTAGTACACAGCAAGCACTGTCTCTGTTTGTCAGCCTCGAACAAGACACTTAATTCTGTGGAATTAGCTAGAAATTTTCTTATCAGGAAGCTGCCATCAAATAAAGGATATCTAGATTCACTTTTTTCCTCCTTGACCTTAAAAAAAAATCACTTCACAACTCTGCACCTACATTTAACTCTAAAGTACAGACTGCCCCATGAAATATCTGGCCATTTCTTTCCCTTATCTGGCCGTTTCTTTGGATGAGTTTGCATCCAAACTTAGGGCTATTATTGGGAATTTTACACAGCTTCACATTCCTTATTAAACCACCAAGTGGGTAACAAAAATACTGTAACATTGTTCATATGGCCTGTGACAAAAATGATGAAAAATTTTTATACTTTACTAAGTCTCAGGTAAAGAGCCCAACAAGCCTTATTTTATGGTGAATCCTGCTTTTGTACCAATAATGCTATTATGGAAGAATCCAGTTTAGTATCTTTCAATGCGTGCAGCCAAATGTTTCAAACCAACTGAATTTTAAATGTTATCTTCCCAATTCCAGTATAACTGTCTCTGCATTCCTGAAAGATTCTCCTATGGAATACACATGCCACTTTCACTTACCCATCGCAATAGCACCCCATCTAAAATGTCTTCTGGCATTACCGAGCAGCATTCCTTAAGTGCTGGAATGAAACATGATTGCCTCCGTGTCAAGAGCACAAACAGCTGAGAAGATGTTTCAACCCCATGGTGCAGGAACCTGCCACCCACTTTTGGAGAGGAAAATTGCCTTTCTCTAATGCTCTCACAAGCAGTCAACAGATGATGGAGAATTTCTGTTAATGCTTCAGGATTTAAGACACAAAAGTAACATTTCTGCAGTTCACTTATTTCACTCAAACATCTATGCTTTTCATTTTCACTACTGCCAGGATACTCTAATGTGTGGACATACCACCATTTATTCATTCTCCAGTGTGAGGATATCTGGGTCGTTTTCTTGTGTTTACAGTGACATTCTTGCAAATGTCTCCTAGGAGATTTCATGGATATGGAATTCTTTAGGAGCAGAACTGTTGGGCTTCGGGATATAGAAATATCCTTTACAAGAAGGTGCCACATTCTCTTCCAAATTACTTGTACCACTTTTCAATCCTATCAGCTGTTTATAAGAAATGTGGTAAACCTATACCCTCACCAAAATATGGTATTACCAGGCTTCTTAATTTTCACTTATTTAATAAGGGTAAAATGGTATCTCATTGTTTTCCTAATTTGTATTTGTTTGAATACTCATGTTTTAAGTGTCCTTTTCATATGATCCTGGGCCATTTGTATTTCTCATTCTGGGAAACATTTTTGTTTATCTTTACGCTCACTTTCCCACTGATTTGTAGAAGTTCTTTCTATATTTTAGATACCAATCTCTTGTCCATTATATGTCTCAAAAATATCTTTGCTCAGTTTGAGGTTTATCTTCCTATTGCATTAATGATACACTCTGATGAACAGCTGTCCTTAACTTTATAATGTGGCTGAATTTAAAAGACTTTTCTTTTGTTGACTTTTGAATCTTGTTCAAGAAAACCTTTCCTTCTTCAAGATAACATGTTTCCTCTTCAAAGCTTTAAACATTTTGTCCTTCACATTTAGTACTTAATCAGTTGGGAATGAAATTAAATGTACAGTATGGGATTTTTTGTTCACATGGATATATATCTGGTGCTAGGCTATTTATGTAATAGAATATTCCTTCCTTTCCACACAGATCACATATCAAGTTTCTTCTTCTTCTACACAGTGTCTATTTCTGAGAATTTATTTTATTCCCATGATCATTTTGTCTAATGCCAACATCACCATGTTACAAGCCCTTCCTACTTACTCCTACTTATTTTTCTTTGAGAACACACTGTGAATTTTGATTGTATAAATCTTATACAAATTTTGATAAATCTTAGAATCAGTCTGTCAAGTTTCTCAATAAACTAGAAAATCTGACTGGAGACAGCCACTGACTCAATCAATTTGGGGTAATCAACATCCTTACTGTCCTGAGTCTTCTTACCCAGGAGAATGGATAGTGGTCACTTTCTTAGATTTTTTTTTCAGCGTCTTCCAAGAAATTTTATACTATCCCTCCTTAAAATAATTTATACCTTTTGCTAGAGTGATGTAATCAGACAAAACAAATAATAAATGTTATTCTGTTCCATCTATTACCTAGATCTATTCTGTTACTTGTTACCTATAGGATTACTCAGAATTTCTACTTTTCTTTATTGAATCAGTTTGGTAAGTTATGTTTTTCTTGGAATTTATCTGTCTTGTCTAGATATTTGGCATACAGTAGTTCACAGTATTTTTGTAATTTCTTTGTAATCTCTGCTGAAATAATAATGTATTTGTGCTCTCTTTTGCTGTTTTAAGTTTCACTAATTTTCACACCTTTATCACTTCCTTCCATTTCCTTCAGATTAAATTGTTCTTTTTCTAATTCTATCTAGATGCTCATTAGCTTGTTAATTTTGCCTTTTACCTGAAGAGTCCTGTAATGTAGGTCCATTAGCATAAATTCTCTCAGTTTTTGTTTATTTGAAAATGTCTTTATTTCACCCTTATTCTTGACATTTTAAATTTTCTCTCAATACTTTGGAGATGTTAAGTTATTCTGCTGTGGTCAGGTGTCAATTGTTGCTACTGAGATGTCTGCTCTCATTCTAGCAATTATTCCCTTTGAGATGATCTGTTTTACTTCTTTAGCTGCTTTTAAGATCATCTTTTTTTATCCCTAGGGTTCTGCAGTTTTACCTCAAAGTATCAAAGTACAGACTTTTTAATTATTTATCACTAATTTTCACAATATATTTCCTGTATCTGTAGACTTGTATCATAACTTTTGGTAAATTATTCAAATATTACCTCTTGTGCATCTTCTCAATTATGTCTCTATGAGACTATGATTAGATTGATGTCAATTTCTCATTCTATTCTCCATATCGCTTAATTTCTCATAATTTCCATACTCCTGTCTCTCTCTGCTGTATTCTTGGTAATTTTTTCAGTTCACCAATTCTCTTTTTATCTGTGTCTAATATGTCTGATCATTGAATTTTTGTTCATCTGTGTCTAAGCCCTTTCACTGAGTTTTTTTGTTTTGTTTTGTTTTAATTTTTATTTAGACAGTTAAAAGTTTCATTTCTAAAAGTTTTCTTTTTCACATCTGCCTAGACAATCTTTTATATTTTGTGGATCATTTTTGTGATTTTATCTTTTATTTTTTTAAACTTTTCATAAATGATTATTTAAATAGAATGCAAAATATAGGTAATTCCAATATCTTAAATTCTTGGGGAACCTGGATCAGTGGTTTATTTCTAACATTTTAATCTTTGGATGACAGCAGTCCTCCAAAGAAAATTGTGCTTGCTTTTGCCAGAAGCCAAAAGGCACGACCTACTTAGGACACTTTTATTATCCTCTTCGTCTTAGGCTTACTGGCTTAATTTAGAAGTCTTAGGCTCAACTGTCAATGGTCAAAATTTTTTAATAAACAAATAAATAATCAATGGATGGGTTTAACAGCAGGTGACACACAGCTACCCTCCTTAGCTTCTGCAATCTCAAACCTCACCTGTCACACCACTCATGTTTCGGTCTCCACCTTTTTTTTCTTTTTCACTCTTTAGATATTATATTGCCCCCACCTCCTGTGAACCCAGCAATGCATTACAATTGATGTTTAACACAGGACCTAGCTGTCTGGAAACAAAGAGTACCCCTCAGCAGATTACCCAATCTGCCATAATGCCAGAAGCAGTTCTTGAGTACATTCATATGCATAATACTAAAGGAGTAGCTACCGAATCATTGATAAAGTAATTCAACATTTTATTTCTTATATGTGCAGAGTGGTAGAAAAATACTCTAAAACAAGCATAACTCATTTAAAAGATAAAGTAACTTTCTCTTTATAAAACATAGAGAAGTTTTCAATATCTACTTGAATTCTACTTTTACATTATTCCATATATCCTAGGGCTCTTTTGAAGTTTAGATGTGACATGCAATGTGAAAGCTGTGCCTATCTTCAATTCCAACAGAAAAGACCCGTATACCTTCCATCCAAACACTGACAAGAAGTAAGGACCTCGGTGAATTCCATCACATTCATTCGTCAAACATCTACTTATGTACCTATTTTTCTCACATATCATTGGAGACACTGAATACAAAGAACCACAAAGGACTGGTCCCTGTTCCTTAATTAACTCACAATCCAGTAATTCATCTTATTGTTATCACCTAGCTTCAGCCTGAGAACTATAAGGAAAATATGCACTGAACCAGAACTCAAAAGCTGAGATCCAGGTCTTGGTCACCAATTAAAGATAAATTCAAACTCTAGAGACCTCTATATCAGTAGGACAGATTCAGATCAGCAGTCTTCAACCTGGGCTCTGGGAACTTCTTAGGGTTTCTCAAAGCCTCCTGTTTTCAAAATTTTGGGCTTGCAGCTAAGGGTTTGTGTGTATGTGTGTGTTTAATGGTTCACATAGCTTTAAAACCAGTGGTTTAGATCTTCACAGCCCTGTCCACCTCATGGCACATACAAAAAGGATGATATTTATAAAGCAGTGTAGGATAAACTGATAAAGCAATTTACAGCCACTGGCCCTGAACTCCAGGCTTCCCAGGCCCTGCCCAGCTGCTCTGAGAGGATCAATTTGGTTCCTCGCTTATAACCCATTCACAGTCCACCAGGGCACACTGGTCACTGGTTGGGAAGTTCTGGTTTAGGTGACAGCTGGGGGTCTCTTCCAGTTCTTTAAGTCCATTGCAGCTATAACTGCAGTCTATTTATTCTTTGGATACTTTCCATTATTAGAAACACTCTTATAAATTGAGCCCCAAACTATTTCCCAACCCCCTCTTCACTAGTCCAAATATAAACTCTCTATACCACTTTATCTCCCACACTGTACTAGAATGTGTCAAAGACTTCATTTATCACACCTCTTCAACATATATTAGACTGCCACACATCTTCCCATATCATGCAGCAAAGAAACTAGCACTGTGTGATGGTAAAAATGACTGCCTATATTAATAATGCCAGAAAGTGAGAGTACTCTGAAGGCAGATACTCCCCTTTTTAATACAGAATATAAGAGCTATTAAACAATATCAAAATAAGTGATGCTTTAAGGAGACATTGCAGTTCAGCTTCATATGGCATAGCCCAGATAAGAATTAGTATAGGAATCTGCATAAAAACAAAATAATACAAGAAACAACCAGGAAGGGACTGCTCCAGAAAAAAAAAAGACTGTAAACATCAGGGAGGTGGGGAGAACATTAGGTTAGCACTCCATGGGAGACAGGTGACAGACGAAATACGGGTATTTTCAGTTATACCTAAATAATCATAAAGCAGTACTATCAAGTAATGTTTTGCAAGGTGAAGTTAGCAATATGGTTTCCTTCCAAACTAGGAAGCAAAGCATGCTGACTGAAGAGGCCTATGCCAGTCGTTTGCACCACAATCTGGCCTGCTTATTACAAATGCAGATTCCTGGGCCATGCCCACTCCTAAGGAATCTTTGAAAACGGGATCTGGGTGGTATCTGCATGATACGTCTTAGAACCACTGGACTAAGCATTAAGCTTCTGTAAGAAAAGGGACAGGCAAATATATCTCAAGGGGTAAATAAGAGGAAAGCAGGAAGGAACCCATAGAAATAACAGCATACCACAGAAAAGGCCAGTGGGAAAGGGGGCAGATTTAGATGTCATTTACTAACAGAAATTTCTACTTTTTTCTAACAGATAAGTTCACTATGACTGCTTTAAAAATATACTAAGTAGGAAACATTTCTAATTACAACTTAAAATCATTCTAAATGAAGAAATTAGAAATCTTACAATTAAAACAGAAGTAAATAATAGAATTTAAAACAAAGTTCAGAAATTCAAAGTCCTAAAGGAAACAACTAAGGCTGTATGTGTTGGCACAAGAACTAGCACAGTTTTATCTAAAGAACAAGTCGTAGACTGCTGGATTCACACACCCTACAGAGACAGGAAGATTAAGGAAAGAGCAAGATGAAATTCACTAACCTCAGACATTAATTTCCATAAGAAAATAAAAGGCAATCTCACATGACATTTAAATACTTTCTTATGCTCACTTGTGTAATACACAACTCTTTCTTTACAAAGCATTTCCTGATGTACAGTGAGGGAAGAGAAAAGGAAAAAGAGCATTTATGGAATCCCTGTTATGTTCCAGATACTGCATAAGCTTTTGATATAAACTGTCACATCTAAACTCCACAAAAATCCTGGGAGGATGTGCAGGTGAGGAAATTGAGGCTCATAGAAATTCAAAGCCAGCCCACAGGCAGTGAGGATGTAATCTTCAGGTCATACTTTTTAAAAATAACCTATGCAATGACTCAGAAGAAGAGAAATGGGGTTTCCAACAGATGGTTAAGATCATAGGGGATGTGAACCAGGACGCTAGTATATAACAAAAGCACATAAAGGAGAGAAAAGCCCAGTGCTGTCCTTTTTGTGTACATGCTGGTCAGGAACAACACCTGGTGAAGCACAAACAGCTGACACTGTATGTCCGCAATGGGCACTCTAAAACCATAAACCAGCGAATGATGAAAATGGTTTAATCGTTACTCTCAGGCTGGCAGCTGGTTTATCATTTGTTTTTTTCTGGACAGGAGAGATTACAGTGACAGAGTAATGGGCAAAAATATCACCTAATACTGTACATTGAGCCCAATACCCACACTGAAAATAATTCCTTATCTAAGAGTAGGCTTGCAGACCAAACGGGCTCCCCATACTTTCCACTACCAATGACTCTCTCCTAACTACCTATAATAGCCCTAAGAATTCAGGCTCCCAAGCTGGGGCCTCTGTAACAGCTCTATATTGATCAGTTTTTAGTACATGATCTCTGTACTATTTCTAATCTGTCCTAAAGTTACTGAAAATCTCAAGTTTGCAAGACTGTGAGAAGATCTTTAAAACAGTTAATTGCAGATCTAGGAAAAAAGGAAATAAAATAAATGCATTAGTTGACATTTCAATTATTAATTGAGTCTATTATTATTAATATTAAGTACCATATACTAGGCACTGGGCCATGTGTGTGTGTGTATGTGTAATATATTATTCTACAGATGAAGCACTTGAGAGCCAGCTGGGATCTGAAATACAATGCCTCCCATTTTAATATCAGTAAGGCAATAGGCAACGATAATAATTAAGAGGTATATACTTTTTGATCAAACAATTCCACTCCTAGGAATATAATCCTTAAAAAACAAAAAGTAATACTGTGCAATAATGCATCCACAATGATATTGATCATGGTGTGTTTAACTACATATATATTATATATAAAATGAAACAATCCAAATATCCATAAAGAATGAAATGATTAAATTATAGTCATTCTTGCAGTACTATACCATGTGACCATTAAAAATAATTATGCAAATCTATGTTCGTTAATGCCAAAAGGTATCTACAATATATAAAACGAAAACACAGGTTACAGAGCAATCAATATAACATGATTCCAATTTTGTTTTCTGAAGAAGTGACTCTTGGAGCTGAAACTGGGGTCTGATAGGGGTTGGATGGGCTCCAATTCCAAACCGAGGAACAGGAGCAGGTACAACGGCTTTGGGGCACACAAACACATGGAAAACTGGGGGTGGAGAGTGCGACAGACTTAAGAGTGTAGAAGGACTGGACCAAGCTGAGCACTGGAGGCCTGATTAAAGATTCCGGTTTCCATCCTACAAGAAGCCACTAACTGGCGTGCATTTCACAGCTCAGGGGCCCGGAGCTTCAGCTGATGCTCATGGTTATGTTCCAGTGAGTGTTGGAGCCAGGGTCAGAGCCAGGGACTGGCCAGAGCTGAACTCAAGAGCCCAACCTTGGCCCTCACCTCCAAGCACACACCTTTTTTGGTCCCAGTTTTCTGACCACGAGCTACCTGCTGGGCCTTTCCCCACATTTTCCAGAAGGCTTGGTTTCTCACGTCTCCCTTCCTCACTCTCCTTCTTCTACCTCTTAGTACTTCCATAGAGTCACGGACAAAGCCCTCCCCCTCAGCGCTGATCCCCCCAGGAGAGACTCTTTCTCTGTCTTGAGAAAATGGGGTCCTCCTGGCCCCTCGCCACTTCCCTATCAGGGCGCAAACATCAAACATGGTTACAGCAGCTAACAAGCTGATTGCCAAACAATTAAAGCAATCTCAGGTGGCCTTTTAAATTTGGGTTAAATTAAAGGCTGTTGTTTGAATTGCCTGGCTCTACTATCGCTCTGTAATTTACACAAGGGCTCTTTCCTTTCTGTATGTCTTTGTGTGAAAAAAAACAAAAAAACGGAAATTCATGATACACTCTTCTAAACTAGTATTTGAATTTACCAGGAGTAATTTAATGGAAGGCTTAGAAAATCCTATATCAAAGTGCAGCCCTGACCGGACGTCTTGAATTTTAATTTATTTTAAAACCACTAAACTGCAAAGCAGGAAAAATTCCACTGCAAGAAAACATATTTCTGGCATCTCCCTCCCCCCGCCCCCAAACATCACAAACTAGTGCTGCATCTCTACTATGTCAGTTAGATTTGATCAACAAAGGACAAGCAGAAGGGCCAACCCAGTGCCTTTTTAAGCAGGCGCACTCTGCCCCCTGCTGGCCTCACCAAGCTGCCAGCAACGGAAAGACCACAATCTACCGGAGTGAGGAAGAAAAGGCAAAATGTTTGGCACGGATTGCTTCCTTTGCTGATGATGCCCCCAAATTCCATTACTTCCTATCTCTTCCACTTTCCCTTCTCCAAAATGTCAAAACATTTTAAAGATTTACAGGATCATGATATTGAGTTAAGACTATTTCCCCTTAAATGAGGGGATAAGGAACAGGGTATAACACAAAACCAGAGAGAACTAAAAACAAATTTAGATTTAGTTTGGGAATACCTTTCTAATTTAATGTGACTTCAAATAGGAAAGCTCATGTGCATGCTGGCTGGGAGAAGAAAATGACAGTATAGAATATGCTGACTGGTAGGGATTGCATTTTTGCAGTCATATAATCCTAAGTGGACAATTCACAATTCTTAGATAATAAAACCTAACCATTCTGCTTTATGGATTAGGTGGCAAAGGTACATAAAGTTAACTGGCTCATCAGAGACTCACAACAAGTTGGTGAAACAAAGGACTTTAAACCTACCATCAGCTAAATCCTGAGTCCTGGACTTGAAATACAAGAATATAGCACTACTCCCAAGATATCTTCAAGTATTCTGCTTTAAAATAAACGTTGATTTCTTTTACCTCCCCTCGTACTCTCACATCAACCCCATAAAGATTATCATGGTAATACTGCTAAACTTCAATTTGAAAACTAGTTATTGATTGACCAAGATACTGTGCTGGGAACTGAAGACACAGAGAATACTATGACATCAAGCCTGCTCCCAAAGAAGTCAAATCTAGTACAGATGGGGAAAATTGTAAAGAAATAAACTACAAATGACGGTAAGTATAAGTACCACAACAGAACTGCACCCAAGGTTTAGCAGCAGCACAAATGAAAGACTTATGAGCGATCTGGGGGCAGGGGGCGCTGGTATGAGGAAGCTTCAGAGGAGAGGTTTGCTAGGCTTGGAAAGATACCAGGTCAGGGAAAGACATCCTAAACAGGATTAGTACATGCACCTTCATGGAAAAAACATATGGGGATTTCAGAGATATAAAAGTAGAAAAAGCATGAGAATTTCTCTAAGAGTGTGTCAAAGGGTGAGATGGTGAGTGTCCAAAAGAGAGGCTGGAGAGATGGGCCAAACACAGCTCCCAAGGAGCCTTGTGTGGACCTTATCCTGTAAGTGGTAGGAACGTGGCTGGCCCTTATCCAGTAAGTGACAGGAAGTCACTGAAGAGTTTTAAACCAACGAGAAGCCACAATCATATTAGCTCTGAAATTATCATAGTGGTATCTCCCAACTTTCTATACTAGTTTTTCTGCAACTCTAGCCAAACTCCTTTGCATTTTTTTGTGGTTTATCTACTATCTTAAGAAATGGTAGAACAGTGCCTGGGTGAGCTAGAAGGCTGAAAAAAGGCAAAGTGCCTCAATGGCAGTCAGGACCTGGTACATTACAAGTGAGGTTCAGTGAACACTGGATGGAAGGCAGAGAGATGGACAGACAAGTGGAGGACTTCTCTCAGGACACGTATGCCAATTAAGCTTCAGAAAAGTTAGCTGATGGATTCAAGATTTGGGAAAAGCTGGCAAACTTCCCAAAGGCAAGAATGAAGCACATGATGAATATGAATACATAAACTGCAAAAGTCTAACTAGCTGGATCACCATATGAAATAAGGCCATTGGTTCTGCCTATTCTTCTATGAGAACAGGGAAAAAAATGAGTTCTCTTCAAACTAAAGTTATAAAAAGAGCTTCTCTCCCAAACGTTTTCAGAATATATGCCATTATTTTTAAATCCCCCAAATTGGACCTCCAAGATCTGTGAAAGTGTACAGAGCTCATGTAAGCACTGGGTGCTTTTAAAAGATACTTGAATCTGAAGATAACAAACATTCCCCCTAATGGGACCACCGGGATTAGCAAACCACAATTTCCAGAGCAGATCTTTCCGTCCCCAAGTCCAATGCCACCAAAAAGGGGCCACCTTCCCAGGACATATATTTTTCTACTCAATTCACCAAGTGATTTGAAAGTAATTCTTTACCATGCTTTCTTACCTCACTCTTTCCTCCACCTTCACCTCATTCACCCCCAGCACAGCCAGTGAAGCAGCCCACAGCAGGCACGGTGCATCCCCCACTGCAAGGGTTTTTATAGGCGAGAAAGCATTTCCTGTCCAGAGACTAAGAGGAAATGAGCTATTCTGATAGCACCCCCTAGCGACCAAAATTACTTCTCTGAACAAACCAAGCCTACCTTCCAAACTGACTAAAAGGCAATGTACCTTAAACAAAAAGATTAATGAAAACATCAGTGTGCTTACACTCTGGGAACATCTGCCGTCGTTACAATTCCAATTAAACAGATGACTTTAACTTCTTAGGCCTAATGTTCCCTTAGCTCCGAAATAAGAAAAGTAACACCCTCAGCCATTGTTGTCCTGCCTCCCTTTGAGCACTGAATGATATATCTGAGTGAGTCCCTCAGGAAGATGCAGTACCCACATATGTGCTTGTTTTTAAACAAAAGAACAGGGAAGAGCAACACAAAGCAGTAAGCTGAAATGTACTCTTAAGTCTACTTAAACCATCAGGATTTATAGTAAATCCATAATAATACACGTAGTAATAGCTACAGAGGTCAATTCACTTCTTCTTCATGGTTAATGCATACTTTGCACCACCATCCCCCCCACCCCCATCTCTCTGGCTATGAGGATAACAGCAGGAGCCAAAGAACTTTCCGGAAAAGCCTGCAACCACCCAGAACTGCAATGATTTCTCCACAAAATACCAGAAGCACTCTCCAATCCTTTCCTCAAAATTGAGATGTCTGTTTTTGACATGATTCATGCAAAATGCAAATGTTAAGTTACTCAGATTTGTTCAGAAGAAAAAAATCTAATTAAAAAAAAAAAGGGGTAGTAATGAAAGGTACTTGGAATATCACTCTTCAGTCCCTGATCCAGCAAAAAAAAGCACCCTAAAAGACCACGGCATGTAGTGGTCACAGCTCATTAGGGACTTAACATACCTTTGACTTTCTACTCCAAGTCTGAGACCTTCAGTGAAGCCAAAAGCTTGTGCTGTTTGTTTCTCATAACTGTACAGAACGAAAATCAGCTGTTGCCCTCTACTGGGCAGATGTGGAGCAAAACTAAAAGCAGCCCATCAAACACCTGAAATCATTTACTCTAGTGTCCTAAGATTCCTTCTTTCCTGTTCATATTTTAACATATTTGCAGCTTTTTTCCCACCAGTCTGAAATTTCTAATACGCCTCATCCTCTACCCTGTTACTCGTGACCTCACTGACCGCTGCCAGGTTGCAGTAATTGAGATAAATGAAAACCAAGTACCTAGCATTGGTCATGGAAGTACCCAGTAAATACTTTTTTTTCCCCTCGCTCTCTTCCTCCCTCTTCTCCACTCCAAAGCCCTCTATCACCTTATTCCTTCCACATCTGCTAGAATCCTGGTAAATTTCCAAGGCTCCAGCAATGGTTTTACAACATCTCCTAAAACCCAGGAGTGGCGTGGATGCCCCCTCTTAGGTGTTACTTGCTCTGAGAATGACAGATGGGCCCCTTTTTCCTACTTTCACTATTTATCTCTGCCTACCCTCTCTATCTTTATTTCCTTTCGTATCTTCCTCTTCCTTCTGAGGTATGATTTAGTGGAAAAAACAAGGAACATAAAATAAAAATTGGGGTTCACTCTTGCCTCTTATTAGCCCTCTGATTTTGGTCAAGTTATTTCAGTTCTCCAGGCCTCAAGTTCCACATCTGTAAAGTGTGATGATAATACCTGCCCTTCCTATCTTCAAGCACTATCATTTGGAATGAAAAAGGAAGCATATGTGAAAGTAATCTGAAAGCTGTAAAAGAATATTGACTGTGTGTATTTAAATCCTACTATTCTTAGGCTTTTGACACACACACACACACACACACACACACACCATGTGGCAGAATTGTTACAGTGAGAGAAAGCCCTGGCTCTGTCTACTGCCAGCACCAAAATGAGACCCTCAAGACAACAAGGAGACTGGTAGAGACTGGTAAAGGGGGCGTGGCAATGAAATAACTATTGTAATTCATTTCCTCTTTTTAGAGGCTTCCACAGGCTTTTCTCCATTCCAGCAAAAAACAATAGCAACTGAAAAAAAAAATCATTTTAACAACCCCCCTTCCACCCTGCTCCAACTACCAGGATTCTTTACTCACTTTCTGTTTCACAAAATACTTAAGTGTCCAGTCTTCCACAATCACAATATGCATTCTCTTTATTTACGTGATATTCATGACAGCCCCTGTTTATTGAGCACGGACCACATGGGAGACACAGAGACAGGTATCCTGCTCACATCATCTCTGATCCTCATGGCCACACGCCGCAAATACCTTTGGCTCCATTTTACAGATGAGCTTTAGAAAGATTAGGTAGCTCACCCAGCGAAGGACACAGATCCAGCTAATTGCTGTCTCCAGACCAGATGCCGGAGTTATGGAAGCACTATCCCCACTTCTCACCTAAATGTGAACATCACACACAAGCAAGGTGTACATGTAACACTGCATAACTCACAGGGAAACCACAGCATTAATATCCTATGAATACAGAGCCATCACAAAACATAAATGTCTCCTCCAAAAAAAGACTAATGACCAGGTATAATAAGTGCATGCATTTTACCTTTTAATGTTTACTGTAATGTTAATGAAGTCCTATTAAGAGACAAGACACTTAGAATAATAAAAATAGCCAGCAGGTACCATCTTAACCAAGTAATCAGAGGAATAAATTATCATCTCATGATTCCTGATAGGATACACTGAGAAGAACAATCACTTCAGAGGTAATCCAGTAAAGGAAAAAAAATGCATAAACTGAATCTAATCATGAAGAAGTAGCAAACATACTCAATGTGAAGGACATTCTTCAAAATAACTGGCCCACACTCTTTTAAAAAGTGTCAAATTTGCGAAAGATAAAGACTGCTTTAGATTAAAGGAGAATAAAAGAAAAATAACAATTTTGGATTGGATCCCAGACCAGCTATAGAGAGGGGGAAAGTGGCAAAATTTTATAAGGTCTGAAAATTAAATAATAGTAAGGTAACAACTTTAATTTCCTGATTTTGAAAAATATATTATTGTAATATAAGAGAATGTCCTTGTTTTTAGGAAATATACATTGAAGTAGTAGGAGCTGTAACTGACGTATCTATACCTTATTCTCTTTCAAAACAGAGAGAGAATTTACACAGAAATTCTTGATACTATTTTTGTAACTTTTTTGTAAGTCTGAAATTATTTCAAAATAAAAAGTTAAAAAAGATAGTGTATGTTATCAACATGTATTAGTATTAAATAAATCAAACTGTAATATTCCTATCCATTGATTCCTAAGCACATGAGGCTCAAATGGAGCCAATGGCCTTGGGGTCTAAATATTAAATCAATCTTATACTCTGATATAAGGAATTCAGAGCCAAAAAATAAGATCCTAGTCTTTTCAATTCACATTTATTCTCCCCAAATGTTGCAGTGATATAATACCCTTTACTTCCTTCTGACAATGACCAACCATTTCGAATATCTCAATTTCATCATTAAGAGAATTCAAACAAGAATCCTCCAGTGATTCTACCTCCCATGAAAGCACAGGCAAGCACATTAAAAAGAGCACTTCCCTAATTCATCTCTTCCTTGACCAATGTGCTGTTTGGTTGCACAGGTGACACTGAGACATTTGTGTGGCTCCTGACCCCTGCCCTCGGTTCCCCATGCTGATATAGGTGGGTTTCAGAAGGCCAATGAAAGCATATGAATGGGGGTGGATATTCATTAATGCGAAGCTTGGACAACAGCCAACCCTGATGCTTAGATGCTCCCACATAAAATGTACACAGCCTTAAAGAGCTGCATTAAATTTTAACTATTTAAGCCTTTCCTGACCCTGTGAGTCCAGTAGAGTAAATGATAGCAATAGCACACCACAGAATCAAGCTTTCAAACCCCAGTAGATGGCTAGATACAGATCTCTAGATAGCCACATGTGAAGCAGTAATGACTCAAAACCTTTCCTTCTCATGCACAAGGATAAGTGAAACATCTAAAAGAAGACATATGACTTCTCTCAGCCCTATTCATACAGGTCATTATTGGCATATTCTTGTTTAGAATATTACACAGCATCTTGTGATCCATGAACACCAAATCTGTCATTAAGCTTCACCATATGCCTGGGGTCAGGTGGAATTTCCATCTCACAGGCAGAAAAATTAGGGCAAGAGAAAATCAATATAACCCCTAAATGATACTGTCTAAAAGCAAAAGAACCCAGAACAGACTAAATACTTTGTCTCCAGGAAAAAAACATAAATTCCTAATTTCTGCAATTAACACAAAACAACAACGACATTATCTTACATCACTAAATTACCAGGCCAAGCCACGCTGGTGGGTTTCCATTTTTACCCCCTGATGTGGAGGAGTCCACCTGGTTGAAGATGAGGTCACCTACCCACGCAGAATTTTGTGGCTCCCAACTACATAATATATGTAGTCCAAGTGGACTATGGAAGGCATCTGCCTCTCTCTTAACAAAGGACAGCACAGGTGGGTTCCACGGGGCTGTCTAAGAGCAGCTGCAATACCAGCTCCTCCCTCTTTTACATATGGAAATTATTCATGTTAAGGAAAAAATGTATATCGAAAAATATCTCTTTAATTTTGGCTACCTTAAGGAAGGAGAAGAAGAAAATTAAAGTTTATGACAACAAATTTCAAATCAACATGGTTGCCTAAATGTCTAAGAGCTTTGCCAACAGGCCCAGTTGTCACTTACACACTAGTTTATCAAAGGACTGACTGTTTCATCTTTTAGAAACAACAAACTAAAAAGACAAAAATCAAAGGCCCAACATCAAAAAGTTCCCAGAAACAAATCAGCACCATAGAAACTAGAGTGAGAGCAAACTAGGAGGCACCATGGCCAAAAGGAAAATTAGGAGCTGAGGAGACCTCAACAAAGAAGAGTCCAAGACTGAGTTAACACTAAAGACTCCCCTACCCTATAACAACTTTTAAGACAAGTGAAGACATCCTACAATAAGGGGTTTTAATTGCACACAGTGATTAAAATAACATTTAATTCCTAGTGGTCAAGTCTCCAAGAGAAGTTTTAAGTAAGGAACAGGATGGATGATTACCAACATCAGGAGCCAGGGGGAAGGAGAGAAGTTGCTTGTTATTAGGAATCCCAGGAAAAAGTATATGCCAACCATTTGGGGACTTTCAGATGAGTCAAAGTTTCAAATGGCCTTTCCTGGGTGCACTCAAGCATATGGGTTCATTCAGCCAGCAAACACTTTGGAAATTACTATGAACGACTGTCCCAATCATAGTATCTGCCACAGAACCTATGGGCAGGGTATGTAATGAATCAAACCATGTTTTAAATGAAGAATATGAAAGGAAAACAGTCAACTTTACAAAGCTAGAGCAGCCAATATAACATTATAATGGACCACTCCCTGTTCTCTACGATGTTTAAAGAACTAATTTATATTCTCCCTTTACTCTCTTGTGTGACTGGGATATGTGACCATTTTCCTTCTGATGGGTGGATGACAAAACAAACCCCGAGTTTAAGCCTAAAATCAAAGAGCAAGAAAATAGCAGACGACATGGTTGAAAAATCACATCTCTCCAAATGTGGTTTTCTTGTTTAATTTTAGAAACCACTTTTAAGCAGGTAAGTTACATGATCAGCAGGTCAATCTTGTTATAGTTTCTAAGAAGGAATAGAAAGGAGGAATGGATGGAGAAAAACTAGACAACTACTGCCACTGTCCAATAAAAAACAGAGGAGGGAAATGGTACGTGCCATGTGGCAGAGGGAAACATGGAAAGGACTTGAGGGTTGATTAGATTGGGAAGACGAGGAGGGAAGGAGCTCTTAAATGCAATCCCAGGACTCTGAGGTTGGGTAATTCATAGAAATAGCATGGGAAGAAAATTAGGTTTAGGAGGAAAAGTAAACCATTTTGGAAACACTGCATTTGAGATACCAGTAAGACATTTAACCAGAGGCTGGAAGTGTGAGTCTCAAGGTCTAGAAAGAAAGTATGCCTGGAAAATCCAATTCTCTAGGAAGAGCTGCAGGATGGGATCAGATGAAACTTCCAGCAGGAAAAGTATAGCACCCCTGCCTCAAACAAAATGTTCTTTAGGGAATGTACCATATAACACAACAGCTAACAGCATTCTTCAACCCTGGCTGATATTTCAGATTAAAAAACCTGTCCTTCAGCCTTTTGTTAGAAGCCCTGAAAATCTGCTACCTCCACTCTCTAATCTGTTGTCTCAAACTTAAGCTTTAGCTTCTCTGTGCTGCCCTTGTAGATATGCTGCTTTGATAGCCTGTGTGCCAAACTTGGCATTTTTCCTCTGAAATACCTGCAGACCAACCTTGGCTCATGTCACTGCAGTCAATAAACCAGTGCCCCGTGCCTACTCCAGGCCCACAGCCCAGGAACACCACCAGCCCAGCCCACAGAACCCTGCAGGTCCAGGACATGTGCTCAGATACCTGCAAAGAATGGTTCGATTCTTGACATCTACTCTAAAATGTGTTCAAAACTATTCTAATGCGTCAGCTAAATGCATTCATAGGGAGTGTTTTAGAAAAGGCAAAGTCTGGAAGTTAATATTTAAAGTCACAGGTACCTAGATATGATGTGATGCAAGCATTAGTGCACATTCTTTTGCCAATTTTATTTCCAAAGCAGAAAATTCAGATTCAGGTCAGCTTTCCTTTCAACTATTAACTAAAAAAGAAGGATACCTCCCCCTACCCTTTCTAAATCTTTTGATTACATATGTTTTTTGAAATCATAAATATCTAAAAAAAAAATTAAAACTAACCTAAACCAGACCAAACCATGGGTTAAATTTTGTTACATGTCACATGTTAATGAAATCCATGATTACAAATAAAAATACCCTGAATAAATACATAAATAAATAAATGCACTCACATACACACTATTTTACAAATATAAAACCTGGAATGGAAAGTTTTCTTAGGTACTCTTTACTGTAATTTTGTTGACACAAAACAGAACACAAAAGGGACCACAGCACAGGTTTTTTATGAGGAGAAGGCATAAAACCTACAGATATTTAAAATAATCATTTAAAAACAAAAAATACTGTTTTCAGTTTCTGCCATTTCAAACTGTGTTTGAAAACTGACTGTCCCTCTTCTGCAAAATCCTGAGGAAAAATATTCAAGGATAGTTTAACTCTCCAGTATTTAAGCCCAACATGTCCCCTTTTCTCTGACCTTTAAGCAAACCTGATAAATGGAAAAATTAAATCAGCTGAGCTCCACATTGTTTCCACACCCAAATACATAACAACCAGCTGAGATGAATAGAAGGCAGAATGCAGGTATCTGAGTAATTCACTAATCAGATAGTCTCTAAGTAACATATCCTGATATGTGGAAATATTTTCCCTATTTTTCTATGAGTTTCATTGTGTAGACTAATGTGCTTACCTTTTTGGCTCTTTGGGCTATGTCTGGTGTTCTTGTAAGCAGCTTCTCAATCAGGTACTCTCTGTTCTGCAAAACAAATATCCCAAGAGTTTAAAATCAAATATGATACATAGAAATTCACAGAGATTTCAAAATAGCAGATTTACTTGGGTTTTTAAGCATGTTACCTTGGCTTTCTGGAAGAATTTGCATTTTAAAAGTTCTGCTGCTGTGGGCCTGAAAGATCAATAATAAATTAGAGTTGAAACAATGACCACTCAATAAATACACCGCCTTGATGAAACAACTTAACCCTAGAGTCTTTCTGGAAGACCAATTTAGGAATAGCAAAACCACAGACTAAATTAATCATTAGCTGGCACCAGATAAAATAGTGCAATGTTCCAGTTCTTTCCAAATATCTCTACTGCGAAATACATAACTCCTGTAAGTGAAATGCTTGGGGAATGATCAATTTTCTATCCTTCATCCTTACGCTTCACTAAGTGAATTCACTGAAAGGTGACAGGTGGACACGTCTGTGGGCTAAAGTCCCCTATTTATTAACAAAGTACAAGCCATGACATGACCCTATCATCAGCAACTACCATCTCCTGTGCACTCTGAATCCCTCGGAGCAGTTAGTGCAGGAGGTCCCCAAACTCATACGCATGGGCATCGTATGCCCATTGAATAAATTCATCACAAATAGACATGCACTGCTATTTTTCAAGTGAAGGTAAATGTGATGGTGATTAATAAAATGCAAATTTGTTTAAAAATCATTATTGGATTTGTCTGATTGTTCCCTGGTTGGTATCATTTAGATTGTTTCTCTATCTCCCATATTTTCTGTAAAGTGAAAGTTAGGTCTATAAGCCTGATCAGGTTTAATCAAGCATTTGTGAACATGTAACAGATGGTACTATGCAATGCTCACTGCAGCACCCAGGTGGCACCTGATGTTGGGTTATTCCACTGCTAGTAATGTAAAGTTTAATCACTTGGACTCCAGGTCCCAAATCTCTCCACTGTAAAGGCCCCCCCCCCCATCTCAATTGGTAAGTATTCTATTAGGCAACTCTCTGGCCTATTTGTGAGCATCCAGTTTTCCCGTAAACCTTTCACCTCATGGTTTCAGCATCTTTGCCTAAGATAATCATTGACTAGGGCATTGCAGAATACTGAGTTTCTATTTCAATCATTCCTGTTACATTTATTAACTGGCATTCTTCCAAAAAGAACAGTTCCTTCTACAAAAGCAGCCACGCAGAAAAAAATAAGATAAACCTAGCACGTAGGACAGCGGGCAACACGACTGGCCTGACTGCTTCAAAAAGTCAGCTTCATGGAGAAGAGAGAAAAGGGGCTGTTCTAGATTAAAAGAGACATAAGAAACATGAAACCAAGCATAACACATGACCTCTGACCAAATCCCGTCAAGGATATGCACGGAAGAGGAAGCTACAAAAGACATTTGGAAATAACCGGGGATAGGTTTATTTGCTAGATGTTAGGTAATTTCAGGAAATTATTGTTAATTTTCTTAAGTGTGGCAAAGAATTACGGGTAAGTAACAAAAATATCCTGTGTCAGACTTGCAAGCTGAAATACTAACAAACAGTTGAGTAAATTAAAATGTAGACAAATAGATAATAGCAAACATGACAAAATGTTAACTGCTGAATCTAAGTATTGGTATATACATGTACACTGTACTATACTTTTACTTTTTCTGTATGTTTTAAATTATTCATAATAAAAAACTGAGAGTAGGGGAGGGAAGTATTGCTGAATATCATCAGGTATTCTCTCAGGCAATGATTAGCAAATGTACAAATGCTATTACGTCGGGGAAACGTGCAACTTTAAAAGGAGTCCTCATAAATGAAAAGACTAGAAAACACTCCTCTGGAACCAGGAAGTTTCACTAAAATGTTCCCAGGAAACAAACTCAAGCATATAAAAGAATTAGGCAATATCACTAAATGCATCGATGTACAAACTATGTAAGTCTACCGAGGCCATAAGCTATATTTCTAGCCAAAGAAATTTTCTATTTAAATTGTTATTGCTTTTTTCCCTCAGATTTCAAGCGGAACATGGGTTATAGGAACGTGATAGAGAACCCCGACTCCCCACACTCACTGCAATAAACAGCTGCTAAATGCAAATTACTTTGAGTAAATAAAGGTCTAAACAACAGGTGAGCCAGGTTTTACATTTTGGGCGCCTTATCCCTTGGTAAGCTCAAATCGATGAATTTGCACCTTGTTAAAAAGGCACTAGAACTCACGGATGATGCTACTATCTTACACAAACTTAATTGTTGTTGTTATTTATTTTATTTACTGCTGCTACTGATCAGGAGTATTTTGGGCCATGAGCTACTCCAAATTTATCCTTTCATTCTTTCAATAAATATTTATTGAGCACCTACTATATTTATCAGGCATTATGCTGGGTGTTAGACCTACTATAGTGAACACAGACATAACTACTTCCTTTAGGAGCTCACAGTCTAGCAGACAGGAATCAGAACATGTTGTTGGGCTGTAAGAGGAGCATCCGAACATTCAAACATCACTGAGCTGTGTTTGGGTGGAAGAAGAAGAGTTACCAAAAGAACATATAGTAGACCCATTATAAAATGGACTGAAGCAAATCTGGTGTTGTTGTTTGATTGTCTTTCAACATGAAATAAAATTAAAAACCCGCAAGATGCATTCAAAACTCAGATTTAACTTCTAAAAAGCAAAAAGAAAAGAAAAGCCTCAGAAAATCAGGATGAGTAAAGAGCCCAAGGCTTCTGTTTCAGTTTAAACCCTCATCACTTTTGCCAGTACAGTTATTACCAACAGCCTCCCAGCTGGTCTCTCTGCTGCTTCTCTCTTCCTCTTTCCAACTCCACATCTACACCGCTTCCCAAGTTAGCGTCTTGAAAAAAAATACAAATCTAACCCTTCCTTACTCATGTGAATGGCTGTCAGTGGGCTGAGCTGAAGGCCGAAGCCCAGCGGCATGCCCTACAAGCTCTAGAGCCCAATTCCTCGGACCCTCCTAGCCCCACCACCACCCGCGTAGACGCTCTCCTCCAGCTACAATGAGAGTCTCACCCATCTCCCGCCCTTTCACGACAAACCACACACTGCTTTTCTTGCTTCGAAAATCACAGTAAGCAACTCGTACCTCCTTGTTCATCAGTCAAGAACCAATTTACATGTCATCCATCCTCAGCTATACCTCCCCCAGTTCCCACAAGTAGAATTCACTGCCCCGTACCCCATATCCACACTCCACTCTACCTACGCTACCACTCTGTAATTATCTATTCCTAAATTCGGCCCCCAGCCCCTGCTAGGTAATAATACCTTCTAAGACAGGCACCAAATGGTTTCCATTTTAATTTCCCCAAAGCCTAATACAGAATGAAATGCTGCTATAGCTCAATTTCATACCATAGTCAAATAGGGAGTAAAAGCGAAGCTGCTATACACGTGGACACAAGCACCACAACTCCTGGAGTGAGATTTAGTCAGCACCAAACTCTAAGCATCCGTTCCAGATAGTGGGAGAGAAGAATGACATAATGAAAATGCGACTCATGCTAGTAAAAAAAGGAAAGGGGGACGTTCTGTGCACAGCTGAGGTGCTAGGGTGGAGAGCCAAAATGATTCTCTCTCTCTCTTTTGCACCCCTCTCCTTCTGCTTGTGCACACTGAGGGTAAAGTGTCTTCTCTTCCCAGCATCAGCCCAATGTAGACAGAAGATTGGGAAAATGCCAGACATACCTGAGGTAAAGAGCTGGGAAAACATTTTCCCTTTCCCAGCAAGGTCATTTCTATGGTAACCAAAAATGTAAAGGGGGAAAGCATGCAGCAGAGAGAACTCCTTTCTCTGCAATCCCCTATCAGCCTTCATCAATAAATACAAAAATGCTATGCTATAAAAAAATGACAAGTGGCTTAAAGAAGCCACATTCTTTTTTTATAGGCTTAAATAATAATCACTACCTTGTATAGAATAACTAAATAGCAGGCCACTTGGTTCCTTTTCCTCCTTGTCTATAGCCTTGGAGAAGCATCCTGCATGAGTCCACCTATCCTACATAAGGATTTACGGAAAAATGTAACTGGAAGGAATGAGGCAGACGAGGAAGGGAAGAAAGTAACAGAAGATATGAGAGAAGCTGATGTGTGTGCTGTCTGGCAGATTTTAGTTTCGGGGGGGGGCAAGTGGTAATTTGAGTTTTATAGTATAGCAACCTCCAGGGTCTGATTAATGCGCTCTATCAATGCCATTGCCTTTTAGCTGAGTATGATAGAAGAAAGAACTCGCAAAGCATGGTCATGTCTTCTGTGGCTGATAACAATTACAGAGCAATTCAATATAATATAAAGGCACACGCTGTTTTACAAGAAATGCAAAAATCCAACCAGCAACCAAAAGAAAAGCCCAGGCTTTGAATGATGACTCAATTTAAAATCCTTAAAAACAGTGCAGTAGTCTGCAAGAACCAACATTCTCAGGAGGAAATTTCTTAAAGGATTCAGTTAATACATATGGATGAAGCAAAGTCCATGGAGACTTACAATAACTCTCAAAAGATTCAGGATGAATATGATACAGTTTAAATAGTTGTAACAATGCACATTAATAAATTCTAACAGCTCACTGACCTCAGGCAGAACTCTTTTTTTCTCACTTCATCCCTCCACCCAAGAGAAATATTCATTTCTTACGAATTTATCTATGTGACATACACCCCCTTGTTTCACAAAGAAAATGCTGGTTCTTTTCGTAGTTGCCATCCATATGAAGCATGTAATTCACACGATTAAGGCTGAGTTGCTTTGTTTTTTTTTTAAGAAACAACAAGATGTTCTGCTGTGCAAATATAAGCAATTATTTGTCTATGCCAAGGAAAGAACACGGTCTTGGATAAGGCAAACAGTTTCAACATCCCAGTTCTCTTTTATTAAGGAAGCTCCAAGGTTGACAGAAAGCACAGTCCAGACTTTCTCGGCTAACCTGGGGGCTCCCTCATAGGAGAGAATCCATCCTGGTCACTGTATCCCTGTGATATTTCTCATTCATTACTATAAAGGAACTCAGCAATACCAGGGCACTGCTACCAGTCAATTACTTTCAGATCTCAAAGAGATAATCTACACAGAAACAACAGAAATAAATATAAATTATCAAAAATCTTTCATTCACTCTTCAACTCACTCCAATCTGATTTTCTCAATGGGTCCAAGCCACCTCCACATTGCCAAGCTCCAAATCCTCTCTTCAGAAGTTCAAGAAAAGTACTGAGTACCTAACATAGACAAGGCACTGTGGAGACAAAGTTGAGCAGCACAGCTTCTCCTTCTATCAAACTTACAAATTCATGAGGAAGTTGGGCCTGTAAGTCACTAAATGTAACACAGTGTGATAATTGCTACAACAGACACAACTTCAAAATAACACAGGAAAACTAAAAGTTGCAATTACTCTATTGGTCACATGAAAAACGGCAAATAGTGAATGGCAATCCCAATTTTCTGAGTACTCAGGAACTATGAGGCACTGTGCAGTCTACCTGATGTTGAGTTATCACCTTTCGTCCTCATATCAATCCTAGGAAGTGGGTTTTAATAGTACCACAGTACAGAGGAAATGAAGTCATGCAGACAAGGGTGAAGTAGGGCTCGGACTCAAACCCCGATGCATCTAATTCTGAGAAGATAAGGTAGGTGAACTAAGGATTGAAAGGTAAAAGAGGGGACGGAGGAAGATGAACGTCCTGGAACACCATAAGCAAAGACGGAACTGAAAACCTACACTGTTGTTCGTTTTTCTAAGAATTGTGCAGCAATGAACTCTTTATTTATTAATCCAATAATGAACACATATTTTAAAATCACTTTCTAAATAGAAACAAATTCAACAATATTATTTTTTTCTATTCCCACATTTCATTTACCTTTTTTTTTTTAATCTTACATATATCCTCAACATTCATGTCCTTCCTTTAAAAGAAAGCGTTGCCCGGGAAGATTACATATCACTAACTGTCTATTATAGAAGACAGTTGCACAATAGTGAGAAATGATTAGTTTATGGAGAACATTTCTAAAAGAAGTCCTGAAACTGTTAGTATTCTTGCAGATCAAAATCCTGTAACTAAAAAAGTAATCTGAGGGAAAGACTTTGTAAAGATTCAAACATATGGTATATGCTTCTTCTCTAAAGGACTTTTTTTTCTTGGTGGGATAGGAGGAACCTGATATTTAAACTCACATTATTAAAAAAAAAAAAAAACCTAGGAAGACTTTTAAGATAATGAAGAAACAAATATGGTTGGTTAAGTAAAATGTATGTCAATCTAATCCAGTTTCTTTTGACCAACTTCTAAACCTCCTGTAGAAATACGTACCACTACGTCATTCAGCACACTAACCCTTCTGTCCAACAGACCCATCCTAGTAAAGAGGAATTGTGCAACTTTACACATCACAACCACTAGGTGGGATCTCAACCAGCTCAAGAATCACAAAGACCATTAGTAATAACCCAGCGCTAACTGGGAAGACTATTTTTCTCAATAGGCACTCAAATTTTGGGTGATGTCAAAAATTTACATTTGGAGATGACACCAAACATAAGGGGAAGGCAAGCAGGTGCTGAGAACAAGTTAGACTTTAAGAGCATTTTTACACAACAGGTGAGTGAGGTATAGCCAACAGTAAAAATGCAATATAGCCCTACAAATAAAAGATAAAGGACGACTGAGATATTTAAGCAGAAATAGCCTATAGGTGTGACAAAATGATCATCTATCTCAAAACAACTAATTTCAAACTTGTTCATTTTTAAGACAAGTGTTTAATAGCAACCACTCTTTAGACTTGGCTCTAAAGGTGGCATTGGATAGACTCAAGGCAAATTCAGTAAGATTTAAAGGAATGAGGTGAGCAGCTACAAAGAATAGTAAAATAATGAAAAGTGTTTACAGAGGAGCAGTCTACATGAACAGGAGGCTACCGCTTTGTTGTTGTTCTTGTTTTACCTTTGTAAAGGGATTAACAACGTTCATAAAGACTTCAAGATGAGAATAAAGTTATAACTTCCAAAAGCAGGGTACTTCTTTGAAAAAAAAAAGTTTCAGAAGAAAAGTCAGATGTTAAGCTTTAAAATGGGAATTCACACTGGATCCTTGGAGATGGATTGGGACAGACAACTTGTCAGTTCTCGAGGTTTATAATCTACGTTCATAGCATGTTAGGACAGCGCCACACACAACCACGCCAGGAAGAGCCCTTACCCAAGCAAGGACCGAGTGCCATTCAACCATTCCTACTCCTCTTGAAGTGATAACCAACACTGGGTCTCACTATCACTGCCCAAGGTATTTCAAAGTCACCGAAATTAAGAGGGAGAAACACACTCTGAAAACAGGCCTATTACAGAGTGCAGGCCAATAACCCAAGAATAAACAGGAAACACTAAAGTCAATTTAAAGGCATTTGCTTCTGTTTATATGATGAATTTTTCTAATGTAAAAAATCTCCTTTAATGGCCTTTACCGATAATCTTTTAAATGGCACAAACAACTTGTTCAGCAACTAAAAGGAAGCTCATGCAAAATTCAATAGCTCTGCCTGGTTCAGACTGGAGCCAGCAGGATATTCAAATCCTGAGAGGTCAGCTCAACCTACACAGAGCAGAATATTAGCTCAGCTCCTGAATGTAGCACTGCCAATTTCTTCTGATTTGTTTTACTTCACTTCCCTTGATGACAGAGCCCACATCTAACGAGTACAGTGAATCCTACTAATATCAAACATTTTCCTCTTCCTCTCCTTCATCCTCCACTCACATTTCTCCCCCCTTTGACCACTAACAGGTTGGAAATCTGGGGGCCAAAGCACGGTTTCTCAGGAGACTAGAAATAACCTTTTAGCTGTTCTCACACAATCTTTCCCTCTCCACAAACAAAGCTTTGCTGTGACTGGAATCAGGTCATTAACGCCTCACCTAAATTTGACATACCTTTTGGAAGGATCTTTCTGAAGACACAGTGAAAGTAATTTTCTAAATGACTTGCCATACTTTTTCATCATTTCCTTATCCTCTACTCCTGTTTCTAAAGTGGGTGGATCATTTTGCAAAGTCAGCATTAACACCTGCAGCAGAAACAAATACAAAAACAAAGTTTAACTATAGCAATTGCTATCACCGAGCTTCGTTGATTTTTTTTTTTAATAATCAAGTTTTAAATTTTTAACCGAAATACCAAAGAGCATTGTTGGTTAGGTACAAACTTTCCCATAATTTTAACTTTCTGGAAATTGTGTACCGAGAGTATTCATTTCCCTTTGCCAATCTATTCACGTACCCTTTAACCTTTTTGTTATTCCACTGACAGGGACATTTAAAGTCTGCTTTATGTGTTAAGAATGAATCTCCCGAAAGGATCAGGACAGAGCTTCCTGGAAACTGGCTCCTCCCGCTGCCTGGAGGAGCACACAGCTCCCGCCCAGGCCTAGTAAGGGCTGAGACTCTGGCTGGGAGAAGGGGGTGCTGGAGGGAAAGGAGAGAAGGGCCAGTGCAGCAGCCAACACTCATGTGTACAGATCATTCATAAGTAAGGAACCTCCTGTAAGCCGATTACCCACCCCAAAAATAAACCCACAATATCCCAGGAGGTAACATGATATCCTTCTTTTTTCTTTCTTTCTTTTTTAATGAGAAAACATATAGGACATTGCTAAAAGTCCTGGCTAAACTGAGACTGCTAGAACAAAACTGAGTTGCTAAATACTATAACGAAAAGCCATACTGCTTTGGAGGGTGACAAAATCAAAACACCAACTTCAAATAAAAAAGGTAAGAAAGCCAATCTTTCACACTAACCTCAAAATTATATGCTTAAAAAAAGCAGAATTTGTAACCAACTATTGACCTTTGAAGTGAATAAATCATATGCATACATAAATCAGCCCCAATTTATGCAAATACGACATTCTTTTCAAACACTTTCAGATGTGTGAACAGATGAAGGATTAAGGTGACAGTTTATTGTTTGTAGGGGATAACAGCAAACAGTAAAAAGTTGGAGAACTATGAACTCTGAAGAAAATTCCTGCAGGATTTCAGGCTGGGATTAGCAAGTATGACTTTGGATTCAGGTGCAAAACACTAAGGATGGGGAAAGAAAGGAAACAAGGAATAAGGATGGTCTAGAAAAAAACGGATGAAAGAAAAAGCACTAAGAATTGTTTAATGCTTTTTCTCTGAAAAATCATTTTAACTGTTTAAATCCCAACTTTACCTTTTCAGCTAACAAAAATAGGTATGTGTGTGTGTGTGTCTGTATGTTTAAAAATATATATATGCATGCATATAGAGAAACAATGAAATAAACTACACTAAAATCCTAGTGGGGATTACCAAGGTTTGTGGGATAATGGATGATTATTCTCTTTTTTATGCTTATCTGTATGTACTTCTAATTTCTCTACGGTAAGGATGTATTACTTTTCTAATTAGTTAAACTATTGAACTTCTTTAGTCTCAGGTGTTTTTTAATATTCCTGCATTTTTACAAATATTTGCCTAGGAGAAATGAAAGAACCCTGGACCTTATCTCTCTAAAATATCTTCATAATTTCCACTCAACTTGTTCACCCTCAAAACAAAATGCAGTTGGGTAAATCAAAACAAAATGCAGTTGGGTAAATCAGCCCTGGTACCACTATCTCAGAACTAAAAGAAACAATGATATTAAGTCAGATGAAAGAACAAAAAATAGTATCTAATCATTTTCTTTCCTAAAAATACTGTGACTCACTTATCAGATGAGTCACCAACATAACACTGTAAGAGCAGGGATGAAAATGTCAGACTATAAAAGAAATAATTTTTAAAAAAGCTCTGAAAATTTGGGAAATCCATCTGCAAAGATGTTATCACTATAAACTATTTTTCGATTCTCTTTGGGGAAGTGGGTGTGTTCTGACATCAAAAAGAGTAATGACTAGCATTTGTCACAGTTATCAACCTCTATCAACCAATCCGATCACATTTTGCAATAGCTCTGTGGTAAGAATGTAAAACAAGTGTCAAAGCTAGGAAATGTGCTACTTTTGTTCTACTCTGTCCACAAAGAAAATAGGACATTTGACTTGTCTATATTTCTCCATTAATTCTCTTTATGTCTAAGGGAAAAAAAAAAACAAAAAAGAGAGACTATATTTAAGAGAATTATGGAACAGACTCAAATCCAATATATTATTTCCAATAGTAATTACTTTCATAGGAGGATATTTGTGATAAGGCGCTGCTCCTGTTGCTAATTCAATGGCAGTTATTCCAAAACTCCACATGTCAGCCTTGAAGTCATAGCCTCTCACCTAAGACCAGAACCAGAGAAAAACAAAATTATACAGCAGGCCTGTTATAAATCATGAAGTCCATACTATATCAGGAGACTAGTCTATTTTATTTACAATTCTCATGCAGGTTAACCAAATCCTAGCAATCAGAAATTAAAATTGAGCTATATGATGAATTTTATAAAAATGACTGATCTGAATGAAATGTTAGTATATTAATGATATGATACTATATCTATCAAAACATGACTTTCTTTTTTACCTGTTCCATGACTTCAGGGGCCATCCAACATGGGGTGCCAACAAATGTTTTTCTTACTTTATTCCGGGTGACATCACCCCCTGTTGCTAAGAATGCACTTACCCCAAAATCTGAAAGAAAAAAACAAAATAACAACAAAAAAATTTCATACTCCCATTATTTAAGATATTGTTCCTTACAAATTCTGACTTTTTGAACACAATCTCTTCCTGGTGAACTCACAGTGGTGATGCATTGTTTCAAACCTGTCTGTGAAGCCCTCTCAGATATACCAGGGTGACCCTGTATCTGCCATCACTGACACTTACAAGAGTATCCCATCCAGGAAATGTGCTGGCAGGGCCACCAGGCCAACAGCTCAGCAGACTAAACAGAAGGGATTTTCTACTAAAAAAATACTTAAAGGGCTACAATACCTGCCCTTTATATTTAAACATATTTTGACAGAGCAGCAAAAACACACTATGTTCCCAACGCCTTAAATATAAAAAAAACTGAGTTTTTAGCCAAGATTCGTTTTAGAAAACCATTCATAAAGAACACCATCACAGGCAGTACAAACAGCAACGTTTTGTGTTGTGGTTTCTTTTTATGTTTTGCTTTGTTCTTAAATGTTTATTTTAAAAGTGGTCAATGTTTGGCGAGGTGTATGTCTATTGTTTGTTTACATAAAGGTTGAATAACATCCATCTTCCACATTCACATGCCTTGTCTAAACCTCTCTCCCTATTGTCATAGCTAAAAATCATAATGGGAAATCCACAAACCCAGGTTCATAAAACCAGTGTGTCCAGCTATGTTCACGCGTGGCAATCAACGCAAAGGAAAAACTCAGCAAAAGCTGTTTTTCTTTTTTTTTTTCTTTTCAGTTTTTGCTTTCTGGATAATTTTCATAAGTACAGATGGGATGAGATGTACAATTATATAATGCTCTCCTTAACACCTTTTATACAATAGAAGTTCTTTTTTGTGAAAAGATCAAATAATAAGGCATACTATATACACGTAAACGGAGAGATGCAAAAATGTATCCTTGTATGTGACAGCAGAGAAGGGAAATGTTCAGTGATTATTAGTGCATGCACTTCTGCTTGCATTTTTACATAAAGGATAAAATTAATAAACAGAGCACCAACTACTACTCAGAACCATTATAGACCTGACAGCTCCATGGTGAGCAAGCAGATAGTAATAAAAAAAGAGTTGTCAACACCTCAAAACATGTAGCACATTACACAATGTGCCCCCTACAAAATGTTCTCACATAATTCTTTGCTGGTCGCCTTTGTTGATTGTCTGGATGACAGCAATTACCAAAGAACAACTTCAAATACAAATCAAGGTCAAAACGTATTAGCATTTGCTTTAGGCCTATTAAATTTTTAACCAGTCCCCTGAGTTGAAATATGTTGACTGTTTCATTTTATTTACATTTAAATAAAAACTCCCAACGGGGTTTTAACCACAGGTAAAAAGGAATAAAAATTGACAAATGGAGTCTTTGTTCCAACTACTATTCTTGAGTCAATACTGCTGAACAAAAGTATATTTTGAAAATTGCTATATAATCTAATTTGCATATGTGTGTCCAACTGCTTTGTACTCTTATGTTGTGATCAGAAACTTTGTGAAAATAAATCTCTGGAAACAATGAATCAGCTTCTGCAGGTGGGGGAAGATAAAATTCATTCTCTTACTGAAAAGTTTAAAAATCGAATCATTTGAAAATGTCTACTTTATTCAGTTAAAGGGAAAGACAATATGATAAAACTTCTAAAAATTCTAGTTTCAATATAATTTGGATTCCTGAAAAGTTCAACATTGAATCCAACATCCCATTTTTTTATTAAAGTAATTTTTAACATAATATTAAATAAATGCATATCAACCTTATAAAATTCAGGATATGGGTAAAAGCTGCTTTTAGAAATAAAAGATACTTGGAAATGCAGTTGAAACAATCCTATGCCCTTAAGTCTCCTTCTAAAAGATATAATCCAGATAAAAATCCATAGTGAATGTTACATGTTTTCAATTACTTATAAATACTACCTGCTTACATTTGATATTTTTAAAAGCTGCAAAATCAGCTAAGAAGGGTTTATAGTAGCAATGCGTTTTTGGCAACACCCTCGATATATCCTTCATAATTCACATATTTATTCATAGCCTCCACTTAGAACACTTACTTGAAAGTCATAAACAGATGGCTAACTGTCTTCAAAGCTCAGAACAAAAATTCCAGAAGCAGAAAACACCAATCCTAACATCTATTCACTCTCATGCGAGAGAACAAATGCACGGTTTGCTCCTATGTGTGGCTGATGCATATAGAGAAAGATTTAAATGCACTGAGACAACAGAACATTTTACCAAAGTACAGAGTGTGCTTGTACAAGTAGGGAAGTTGGTCTATTTGTTGAGGCAGCTTACATGTGACAGTGAGAGCAAGGTGGTGGACCGTGAACTGTGAAAAGCCGTCCTTGTTTCCTAAGGGGTACATCTATATGGCCAAAGGGAATGGAGCCAGGTACACCTGGATCAGAAACCAGGGACATTTCTCTGGCAACACAGCCGTTTCAAAAGCCACAGATACATGTAGGCAGTCCATCTTCCTGCCTCCAAGAACCACTGCACCGAAAGCCAAAAAGAATGCTGTCACCCTTGTAAATAAAAGGCTCTAACACGTTTTGAATCCATCCACGTCTATCCTTCCCTATACCACTACTTCAGCTGCAGCCACCATGACCTCTTGTCAGGGGACAGCCTCCTAGCTCACCACCTCCCTGCTGTCCCCAGGTTCCCACGCCAGCAGCCGGACCGTTCTGCATCACAGACTTGATCCCTCCTTGGAAATCTTCAAAGACTCCCCCTTTCGTCAGGAGAAAGTCAAAATTCCCAGTATAATACGCAGACCTGACACAAATCCTCTCCCACCTCACCCATGGCTACTACCAAATTCAGACCCTGAGCTCCACCCTACTAAACTGCTTATAACTCCCTGATGCCATTTTTTGATATGTGTTGCCAAACCCTGAGCTGGATCTGCAGGGTTCAAAATTATCCATTTGGAGAGTGAGTGCATCCACCAGGAAATATAACAGCTTAACTGGCAAGAGCCAGGGATTGCAGTGGGTGGAAGACTAAGCTCTTCCCCAACTGTGTGACTGCAGCTAGGTATTCAACCTCTCTGGGCCTTGGTTCTCGCGTCAGGGTTTTTACTTAGGCCTATTTTTATATTACTTTCATATTTATAATAATATCCTACTTCTTTTCACCATGTATACATTACAATTAGATAACTGGGCTGAGGGGATAGGCACTGATATTTATCAGACATAAAATATGAGAAAGGTCTTTTCCTGACCTCAAAGATATTACAATCCAAGAGAAAGAAAATACAGAGTAATAAACAATAGAACAACCTGTAAAATCAAACATCATGCCATCAGCAAAGAAGAGGGGCTAGGACAAAATTAAGGGTAATGAAAGACTTTGTATCCAAACTGGGCCCCGGACCTGGCCTTGAAGATGAGGTTAACATTTGGAGGAGCAAGCCTAACAGGAAAGGACATTCTAGACAAAGAAGCAGCATGAGCAAAGCACAAGTGTTGAACCAAGAAGAAAAAGTGTCTGACAGCTGCAGGGGTCAAAACCCAAATGCCTACCGGGTCCAGAAAGGAATATAAAGGAGGGAAGAGGGTCCTGAAAATCAACAGCACAATCTCAATGATAAACAGCAAAGGAGGGAGGGCTGGCTCTGTGCTGAGACCAGAGCCCAGTCTCTGTGCCCTTCAGGCTTCTGCAGCATACTCAGCTCTAGAAAAGAGCTGTCACAGAGGAATGGAGCTGGATCTTTATGTAAAATACCACCACCCTTTTATTGGGGGGGAGGGGGGGAGGGGGGATTCATTAAAA
>PVIY010016024.1:0-52587 GCA_004026745.1 Myrmecophaga tridactyla
ACTGACCACTTCCTAGGAAGAAAAAAGGCCAAGACCTTGAACTATTAGCAAAACAGCCTGTTATCTGCAGAACTGGTAGCAGAACTCAAATGCTGTGTATACAACATCGCCTAAAAATCCAAATAAAAAGTTAAAAAGAACAAACCACTCAACCAGATAATTCGTATTATATGGCACCATATATTATATTCCCTGTACCTGGATAACAAAGTAAATTTTTTTCTACTTTTTAAAATTCAAATATTTTGTGCTTTGCATAGATGACCATAGCCCTAAAATTTTAAAAGGTTGTTAAATTCTCACGTCTTCCAAGTTTCGGGCTATCAGCCAGGGTCACAGCTACCTAGTTATAAGTGTACACACAAACCACCCATAACGTTAATTCTGATGGGATTTTTTAGCTGGGTTTCAATGGGTCCTATATCATGGTCAGTCTGGAAACCCAGATAAAAGAAACTTCCAGCCCCAGAAATTATAATCCTTCTTGCTTCTAAGACTTGCCAAGGAAACGTTTTTCAATTAAAAAATATATATATGTATATGAATAGGGTGCAGGGGTTGTTCCGTGGAATGCTCGCCTTCCATGCAGGAGACCCGGGTTCGATTCCCAGACCATGCACCCAAAACAAACAAACAAAAAACATACGCATAATACCCTGAAAGAGCATGCCAACTGCACTGTTTAAATATATAGGATACTTGGCTGTTGGTTAGATTTAGAAGTTCAGAACATACAATATTTAAAGACAAGCTGTTACCAGACACATTCACAGCAGCACGTTGCACAATGTTGCTTTGTTGCAGAGAGCTTACTTCACATGCTTATAACTCCAGGCTGGTTCAGCATTTTGGCCATTTGTGCCAGGGTGAAATTGTCAGACAGGGTAAGAAGAGGTCTTACTTGTGCAGAGAAGCAGAGATGTCAGTATTCTATTACCTCTACTTGTGGAGCATGTCTCTCCCTTTTATTTTTGTGTGTAGTTACAAAAAAGGTGATGAAGGAAGCAGACATTGTCAGCTACGCCAGAACCTACAAACAAAAAGTAGAGATTTCACCACTGAAAGGAAGATTTCCTATGATTTCTGTTTCCTCTTGTGATTTGTCTACATTTTCCCCCACCAAGGAATGCAACAGCTTTATAAATAGTGACTTAATGACATAAGTTGACTTTCCAATCGAAGTCAAAAGTGGTTTGGTTTGCACTTGCGAAGGGAAAGTGTCCTATATTCAGCTTGACTGTTTTGCACCATCCTTCTTCTAAGAAAGTTTTATCCTAGACATTCAGAACCACAAAACACGAAACCATTCATCTCTCACTTTAGAACCTTGTGTGAGCCACTCAACACCCTCAGGCATGCTTCTCTCCACTCAGAGAAGCTTGTTTCTCAGAGCCAAACACATTTCTATAAATGCTTCATGTGGGAAGGAGCAAAACTGATAAGTCAGAAAGCTGACTCAGAAATGATTGGAAGTATTTCCCAGCAAATCTGCGGCTCCGTGGTCATTTTCCAGTGGGAGCACTATGCAAGGCTTGGCTGCCCGTCAGTAAAGGAGAGGCTATTTGGCTACCACTAAATGTGACTTTTGTATTTGCAGCAATTCCTGTTAATAAATGCCAAAGTGCCAGTTAAAAGGACTAAATTGCACGATTTGTGCTCTACAGCAATAAGTTGTGATGAGCAAACATGCCAGTTTTGGGGGAACTTATGGCCTGGCCTCATGTATCTTTCTGGACAATGGAAACCAACTGTAATGGTCATAGCCTCGCCACCTGGGATCCCCCAGCTTCTAGAGGTGGCATCCGCTGATGGGGCTCACAGCTGTTGGGTCCTGGACCTTGTGCCAATCAATCAATCATCAAAGACTTGTTGATCACTTACGCGTTGACCAAATGGGCACCAAGTTTTTCACTTGTGACAACCATCCATGATGATAATTTTTTTAATTTATAAAAAAGTGCTGCATTACAGAATGCGGTCAAATGCATCAGGCTCCTTCAGGGCTCACTACAGAACCAGGAGAAGTAACCATTGCTGTTGTCCAAATAGAGCAGATGAGAAAACCCCAGGTCAGAGGGGTTCAACGTTGTGCCCCAAATCACACAGCAGTTACGAAGAGAGACACGTAGGCCTGGTCTCCTTCCAGTACCCCTCACCCGTGAACACTGGCAAGGAATTCCATTCTGGTGCTTTCCCTGAAAGATTCTTATGACCCCAAGCATGCTGCAAAGTTCTTCAGAAACCACAAAATGCATTACAGTTGCAAAAAGTCCCTCCAGTGACCCGCTTACCCTCTGTATTGCAACTTCTTCCACCTCTGCGACCAGGTAGCTCAGGTCTTGGCTCTTAGGAGTCTTTAGCCCTTCTCATCAGGGGAGGGGGAGGTGAGAAAAGACTTGTGTCCATGGACAGAGCTGACAGGCAGAGGCTCTGGAATCCCAGAGACTGGCCTTGGATTCAAGCTTTGTACCTCTTTGCTGTATGTCCATTGGGAATTTTTTGTTTGGGCATTTTGAAAATTTTCTTCGCTTTGGTTTCCTTTTCTGTAAGATAGAAATAACAAAAGCACCTACTTCAAAGAGTCATTATAGGAATTAAATGATACCAACAGCGAAGTTACATATTGCCTGGCATAGTATAGAAAGAACTCAATAATTACTCTTCGTAGTATCATCTTTAATGTCATATTTATAAAATCCTTATAGTCTGATTTTGTTCCAATACGTATCTACTCATCTTCATTATGAACACAATTAGATAAATGCGCTCTGGCTGGGCCCCAGGAGCAGAAGGAGGCATTGGAACTAGAGGATCTGGGGGAGCGGCTTGACGGATGGAAAAAGTCAGCAAGTGTTTATGGGGATTCAGAGGTTAATTGTTCAAAATCTGGGAGAGGGAGTTTTAGGCACATCCACGCAGTGCCCCCAAGCCTGGCCGTTCCAGATCCTTCCTCCTTTCCCCTCATCACACCTTATGGCTGTACCATTCTCTTGGAAGATTGCTAACGGCTGACTGCTTAGTTAAGGAAACCAATTCACGCTGAAGTACCAGTAAGTTCAGTTTACTATTGCCAGAAAATAAATTTGAATTTTTGCCTGGAGAAGTGAAAGGAGGCAATTCTGTCCAAGGAGTATACATCTGGGCTTGGGCAGATGGAAATTCATTCGTTCACTTAACTATAAGGACGCCTTCCTCTATTTCGAGAGCAAGGCACACAGCTGCCGACCTGACCAGGACGGAGGTTAGAAGTCAAAGGTTAAAAGTCAAAGACTGTATAACCTCCCTCCCCAGATAACCAAATCCCAGGAGAGCCTGCTGAAGCCCTGTTCTAACCAAATCTAGCGAGACTGCCAAACTTGCCCAGCTGTTCCTAAACCTGCCTCACTCTCTCTTCCTCTCCTGACTCTGGGCAGAGTGCAGGGTTCATCTCCCAGCCGGCTGCGGCTGGCCAAGACGTTCCTCCTGTCCCTCAACCCCTGATTGAACTCATGGGTAACCTTCTGTCTAGGGTGTCCTTGGGTCCCGGGGCTGGGCTGGGCTGGAACACTTCTCCAACCAGCCAAGCAGCCATGCACTCAGCAGATGTGCCAGGACACAGGCCCTAAACCTTGCAAACAAGGCCTGACGCTGCTGCATTTCCAGTCCAGCGGGAGTCACGAGCATTATGCAAGCAGACTAACAAAGCAATAATTCCAAATAGCGATCATGGCTAAAGAAGTAAACAGGCTTACAAAGGAGTCTGTCCTACAAAGAAGAAACAGTCAGGGAAGAGGTGGGTTCACAGTACAAAAGTGTGAGATGGAAAAGAGCTTGAGTTCTAGGATTCAAAGGAGATAGCACTTTTGTGCTCGAAAACTTGGGGACAGGGTGTGCAGGGAGCATGGGGGGAGGTGACCTAGGGGAGAAACAGGGAGAGATCAGGCATTATATTGCAGACCTTGGAAAATAGTTTGGATCTTACTGAAGGACTGGACCAAGAAAGCTCTCCAGATTCCATATACTTCTAAATTCTTTAATATATATATTTATTTCAAGGAAATATAAATTCGTTTTTAATTTAGGACCAAAACTCTCAGCTCTCTTAATTCTTGGCCATAGCCACCGTACTCCTCTGTAATTTCAGACTCTTGCCTCTGCCAAGCTTGCTGTGCTGAAAAGAGACAGGTCACCTTTGTTCTGGCACCAGCATTGCCAGAACCACGTCCTCAAGCAAATCACCGACCTTGGTAGGGCTTTTAAAGGAGGTTGAATCAGAGGAGCTCAAAGACCCTTTTCACCCTAAGTTAATTTGATCAAATAGGAGGGGGAAAAATGACCTTAGCCTCTCAGGGCTGAGCTCTTACTCCTCCCACTTCAGAGACAATATAGCATGGGAGTTAAAAGACTGAACTTTGATGCTACAAACCTAGATTTCAATCATCACTCTGTATCCTAACTCTGCTGCCTTTAACAAATGACTTAATTTTCTTAAGCCCATTTCCTCACCTGTAAAATCTGGGTAAAGACTGTACCTACCTCAAAGGATCCTTAGGAAGATTAAATGAGATAATATATCAAATATCAGGGGTATAATTATTACTAGGCCATTAATTTATCCACATACATAGAGTTTTCCTCAACAGGATGGCATGACTTGGATTGGGGGAAATAATGGGCGTAAGACTTGGAGGCATAAGCCCAAGCAGTTCTTGGAACTTATTCTCATAAATCAGCATCTATTAAGCCAATATTAAGGATGAACCAATATGAAGTAAGCCTGGATCTGTTTGGAGCCCAGAGGTAAAGTATGGTCTGGAAACTTGAGGCCATTGAAAGGTTTTCAGCTGAAAAGGTATTTGCTCACTTGATGGGAAACACATGGTCCATTGGGAACCTCAGGAAAACACCAGCCATCCACAGTTCCAATCTCATGTGTGTAAGGAATGAGAGGAGGAACTTGGACAAAGCTTTATTCTACTAGATACAGTCACTGCCGGCAAAAAAGAAGAAGAAAACAATTAAACTTCTAACATGAGCTAAATCAAATAAGCCCAACAACCTCTTAGTAAAATATACAGGCATTAAGCCAGGCAGTCTTGACACGTGTTTAAAGACTACCCAACTTTCAGAAGGACTGAATAAATAGACTCCAAGTTGTGTGGCTCTTGGGAAAATTTCAAAAGAGTAAATGCCATTTGATGGCACCATTTTCCTCCTCCGGTTCATAAAAATTACAGAATCACAGGGTTGGAAGGGAAATCAGAGGTCATCTTGCCCTAACCTGATTCCTAACACGTTCATTTCAGAGGCCAAATGAATCTGAGCAAAATGATCTCCAAAGTTCAAATTGTGACTCAACCGCTTAAGCAAATAAGAAGAGATGTTAAGTAGAAGTGGAGACCAGGCAGGAAGAGGGTAGGTCTAATTTTGGCTAACTTCTGGTTCTCTGAGAGTTCAACAACCTCTTAGTTGGCACGATGTTTTTGTTTTGTTTTGTTTTGTTTTAATTCTAAGAATATTCTGCTTTTGTAAGTGCCTTGCAGTCAAACACATCTCTTGAAATCAGGATGTATGCCTCCTGAACTTGGCTACTTCCAGTTATGAACCATTTGGACAGTCAGGAAGGGATGAGGATGAGAAGTAAGGACAGGGGGCCAGGCAGCTTGCCAGATTTAGTTGCATTCCTGATTCTAGGCAGAGGAACACAATGATAAAATAGTCATCACCAAAAAAAATATTGTGAATGAGGTAGGTGGCCCTGATTCCTTAATAAAATTTACTCAGTTTAAATCAACGTTCTACCACATAGCATATGGTAGCTGCTTATCAATGTATGTAGTCTGTAGTTTAAATGTTGAAAGGAGGAAGGAAGGAAGGGAGGGAGGGAGGGAGGGAGGGAGAAAGGAAGGAGGCAAACAGGTAAGTTTGAAAAAATACAGCTAAAATTGAACAGTTACAACCGTTTATTGATGCCTTGACCCTCTACTAGATGCTTTAAAAATGTTGTTTTGGTCCTCAAAGAAGGCTAGGCTATGATGCCCTTTTCACAAACAAGAAAATTTGATTATTTGATTATTACTTTAGAAGAGTTTAGTGACTTTCATTCTCTTCTTGTCTTGTAATGTGGAAATATTACTTTGAAAATGAAAAATCACATTTATTGTCTTATGAGTGGTCATCGCGATTGGCTGTATGTGTATAAAAACGCTGAGTGAAGCCACTGACGCCCCAGCAGACTGAAGGTGCTGAGGGAAGATCTTAAGGAAATTACAGAATGTGGCCTGCCTACCACTGCTCAGAACGAACCCGAAACCCACAGGTCTCCAGTGCCTTACACACCCTGCTCTCCTCTCTGCAAATTGCATTGAGTTCTCAATTCTCTGAAAAAGGTTCACTCAGCTTCATCAGAGATTGACTATTTTAACTGAATCAACTTGTCACAGCCAAGCAGTTAATTGAGTACATTAGTTTGTACTATAAATACCATTTAAGCATACACAGGTTTCCCAATTCAAAAACAAAAATGTATGTCTTCTATTTTGGAATTGCAGTGGCAGAGGTATTTTAAAGAACACACTTGTAACAGAATAAGCAAACACACTTGTAACAGAATAAGCAACAAAACAGTCTTCTCTAATTGGGGGCGGGGGCGGGAGAGTTCCTCCTTTTTCCATAACAGCATCTGCATTACATATCCAGATGCTCTGCCAGATTGTTAACTCTACACCCCAAAGCATCTGAATTTGGCAAGCTTGTATCGGACACACAACTGAAGCCAAAATGGCAAATAGGGGCCATGTGAAAAAAGACTGAATCTCAATTAGAGGGTCAAGAAACAAGCTAATCAATTAGCCGCCTGGCTTTTTCCAACTCACCAAATTGAGATGCCTTTAGAAGTAGAAATTGATCTTTGCAAATGAACTTTCCCCTCTACTCTCTCCTCTGGGAGGTAAGATATTGTAAGAAAATAACTGTATGAATCATCTATATTTCTGGAAAATACTGAGTGCCTCCAGGTGTGACACAGATGTTAGGCAATAAAAGGGGAAAAAACAATTTTTCATGCATAAGGTGCACACATCCATGCACTCACACTGACACCGGGTCCTGCAGTGTGCCCTATCTCTCTACAGTGGTCACCAGCAGTTCCAAAGGCTCAGGTCCCACTCCCAGTAAAAGTGCCTAAAGGGAGAGAGAAATGTAAAAAATGCACGATTGCCCTAACAGGGCTCTGGGTTACACTGCTTGAATTCAAGTTCCAGGGTCACCACTTACTCCTTGTGTCATACTGGGTAGGTGGGGAAACCTCTCCAAGCCGCAGCTTCTTTTCTATTATATGGGGATGACATTAGGACATCTGTCTTGGGATTGTTGTAAAGACTGAGTTCTGCATGGAAAGTAACTAGCATGGTTCCCATCACCAAGCTTTACGGGTAGGATACAATTGCTAACCTGCATTTTTCTATGAAAAAAAAATAATAATAAGGAAGGGACGAAGGGTGGAAAGAAAGAAGGCAGGCAAAGGGAGGGAGGGGAAGGAAAAAACTATTTAATTTATCTTTTTCATAGTTCTGTGATAACGGAAAAGATTCTGCTGAACATCTTTAGAAGTAAGTCACTGCCAACAAAAGTGAAATGCCCTTTAGGAGAGGGAAGGAGAACGGAGGGAAGAAAGGGCAGTTGTGCTCCTTGAATATTGTCAATGCACCAAATATTGTGCACCCATGACCTCATTTTCTGAAGAAACAGGCATCCCGGAACTGCAGTGACCTATCACACCATCAGCTGAACAGCAGAACTGACATTCAAACCCAGATCTATTTGACTCTAAAATTCACCTTCTTTCCATTTCACCATCATCCACATCTCAGGTGGCAATATTGATCTGAAGATTATTTGGAAGATCTGTCTTAGCCCAGGTGTGCTAACCTTCCAAACAACACTGGTAGAGAACATTTTAAACTGTGATATTATCCTCCAAGTACTATTTTACAATCCCTAGTTTTTGAACTCAAACTCTGATTGACATGCTAAGGACTTATGGGGTTTGGTTGCAGTTGTTATACTTAATGTTAGGCCTGGGTCAAAAGGAGGAATTAAGCTTCTTAGGAAAAATTTGAATAAAACTAAGTTTAAAATTAGAGCTATCTGTCCAGATACCTCAAACTCTGCAGATTTCCTATTAATCTAGATGTTCAGTCAGTCTGCAGGTAGACGTCTCAATCAGTCAGCCCATCTTATTTGAGGCCATTAGGGAAGACAAGGCAAAGACTAGCAGAGAGGTGTCCACCAAACACAGGGCTGTCTGTGGATTTCTACACTCCACCTCTTGCCCAGATTACTGAAAAAGCCTCCTTACTGATCTCCCAGCTTCTGCTCTTTTTCACCCCTAATCTATTCCCCCTGCACAGCGGTAAAAGTTATCTTAATATGCGTCAGATCATGCCACATTCCCACTTAAAATTCCTTTGTGGCCACCCGTTGCTCTTAGAATAAACCCAACTTTTTAAGATACAGCCTTAAAATCCTGTACTATTTGGCCCAACCTCATCTTGGGCATGGTTTTCTATATCTTCTAAAGGTATGACCAAACTTGGTTTGGGGTTTTCATGATCAATTCCCACTAAATCTTTCCAACTCAGAGTCTTTGGATATGCTACTCTTTCTACCTAAAGGGGTCTTCTGTCCACCACTTCCACCCAATTCCCATCCCTGCTATCACCACACAGACATGCACACACACACACACACACATACAGAAAGAGAGAGAGAGAGTGCACAGTTCCCGCTTCCTACTCCTTCTCATAATTTAGGTCTAGGTCTTCAGGAAAGCCTTTTCCAACCCACTGTCTCAAGTATTGCTGAGCCCACACATGCCCCCAGTTTCGTCCTTTCTTCTCTATCTCAGCCCTTTGTTTTTATGTATTCATTCGCTGGTGGCTTAATAACCTGGCACATGAAGAACCCTCAATAAAATTTCATTAGGCAAATGAGCAAAGGAACAAGTGTATATGTATCTTCCATTTCCTTTTCTTCAGATCTCTTAGCACTCTCTAAAATTATATTATTGGTTCATTTGTTTACTTTTTTATTGCCTGACTCTCCACCGGCATGTAAACTCCATGAGAGCGGGACTTTGCCATGTTCAACATCTTATCCCGAGTGCCTAAAAGTGTCTACCCTAACAGACATACAGTTAAGTATTTGCTGAATGGATGAATCAATGAATGGATGTATATCTGTAGCCCTGAGGTCAAGTTCGGTGTCTGGTTCAGAATGAATGCTTAATGAATTGAATTGTGCTGTGAATTCTTCTTATCATGTAGTAATAATTTGATTTCGACCCACATAGAGACTATAATTAATTGTTCATATAGTTGAAGGCTATAATAGACTAAATTTTATAGTTATTTCACTTTCAGAAGCAGGGGAGCATCTTTTACCTTGCCAAACCTCTCAATGATTTGCCTTACAACGATCAGTTATCACAGGTCTTGAGTTGAAAAACCTTCTCTTGATATGAGCTGTTGAGTCATCTTTTACTTAAAGGTCCCCCACCACCTTCCCTTAGGGTTAATGAAAATCAATCTTAAGAGATGTTCTGTTAAGAGAGAGAAATAATTTGCCCTTCAAACAGCTATTTTCATGACCAGATCCCACTTTGACTCTTTCAAGTATTGCCTATAGCACTCACCAAAAGAAAAAAAAAAAACCTCTCTTGACACAACATTTTGACCAAGTTCAATCTGGTTATTCATGTTATTTCAACTTTTTTTTAGTTGAAAAGATAAACATGATCTCTGAAAAAAAAAAAAAAAAACAATCAAAAACCAGCCCACAAGCCCTTCCAAGGCCCAGCCCTGGCTTCCAGATGCTCTTCTTTTTCAGCTTGGTTTAATTAAGACACTTAATGTCAGCAACCCATCAGCCTCAGGTGTGATTCAGATTACCCCAAAGCATTAGAAAACCTGCCAAGTTACTCAAGGCTGAGAGTGCAGTTGAGAAATGTATTCCCAGGAACAAAGTCCATCATTACAAGGGGAAGTTTTGTTGGGAGGAGGAGCAAAGTGGCTTTTGATTATCTCCCTCCCTGCTCTGGATTTAGAAACTGAACTGAAAGAACTCGGTCCAAATTCAGTCAATATCCTACCTCAGCGACAATGCTCCTGATGAAGCTGCGAGACTTCTGAAGGCTAATTCTTTCTCAGATCTGGCTGATTCTCCATTATGATCTTGGTATGCAAAGATGTAGAGAACTCGGGGGTACAAGGGTAGTTCAGTGGTATGCGGGAGACCCAGGTTCAATCCTGGCCCGTGCACTTCCCCAAAGCAAACAAACAAGCAAACAAAGAAAGAAAAAAACAAACAAAAATTTAATGAATGATGCTGCAATAATGGGCTACTCACATGGAAAAAGAATGAAATATGATTCCAGGCATATAGCACACACAAAAAAAAGATGTTGAGAACTCTAGTGGGTCTGTACATTCACACAGTAATAAGCTCACAGCAAGCTTGTTTATTCTTCCTTTTCTCCCTTGGGGTGTCAGATCTGAACTTTCTATATTGCCTCTGGGTCCATAGTTACGCAAAAAATGTCATTAGCTAACGCAGTTTGCCAGCTGCAGTAGCCAAATTGGAAGGTAACTTTCAGCATGATACAGTCACAGATGAAAATCAGACTCCTGTGGGAAAAGGGAAGGGAATTCTCTTTGGGATAAACAAGACCCTTTGCCCAAGATCTGAAGAACAGAGTGTGAAAGCCCTGAGAGAACAGCAAAAAAAAAGCATGAAAAGCTACTCCAGCTCCGTGATGTGGAATGCAGGGCCCCCACTAAATCAATGCGAAGCTTAGCCAAAAATGTTTAGGTTCTTTCTCCAGGCAACCAAAACAAATGTAAAACAAAAGTGGTACCCACACAAAACCAGAATATAAAATTTCATAAATCACCACGTATTTTTTCTTCGCCATGTTTTCAAGAGGTATGACCAGAGATTTCAGGTACTGTGGGAACACAAGAGTAACTCATTACTATTGATTTGATCTATGAGCCTCCAGAAAAATAGATTTGAGTGGTTCATGCTCTGGAGTGAGTAAATTGGTGATTTTCGTATCAGAAAGAAACAGGTAGTGCCTCTGGCAGCTCCACAGTGATACACGTGGGGTAAGAGGGATTTCCTTGCAAGTTTTTACAATGTAAGCAGCATCTTCAAAGATGGTTAGAAGAAGCCAAAACACAAACAAAACTGCAGCTCCTTGTGTAGACCAGAGCAATCTGCAATTGGATAGGATGGTTTTTATCATCAAGATGCTTTCTTTTGAAATTCCACAAAACCCCACCATATTAACCAACATGCCATGACATTTGCTTGAGTCAACCTCAGTGGATGGCAACAGGGTTTGTGGGATAAGTACTCAATGAATCAAAAGGCCCACATTCTCCTCCCAATTCTATTATGTGCTAACTTGCTAGATAACCTTAAGAAAATAAATTTATGTCTCTGTTTCAATATGCATGTCTGAAAAATGAGACTGGTAGCTTCTGACCCAGCTACCACCCAGAATTGAAAGAATGTGATATATGCAAAAATGCTTCGGAAAGCTAAAAGTTAAATAACCTTAAGAATGAATTTTTAGAGTCCTATAAATGTTTCCTTGTATCAGTTCACCAGCTGGCTTCACTTGGTAATGGAATCCTCACAACTTAGGCAATTATAGGAAACAAAACAAAACATGTTCAAGGTTTTCTCACCTGGGTAAAGAAGCTTCGAATCAGTAGGTCTAACCTTTGGAAGCAGTGGGAGTACAGATGGCATATGACCTAACTAGAAAAATCGCTTCACAACCCTTTAACAAAACACTGTGTTTTCCTTAAATAGCTCTGTTCAGTGTCATCCCAAAACTGCTGAAAAGAACATTTATAGTTGTTTCAACCCAAATCAACGAAAACACAGAAATCAGGTGAAGACACAATAGGGTTTACAATGAATTATCTATGGAAAATGATCAGGAGGAAGGAGCTGGGCCCCACTTCTTACAAGCCCACACAGTCTGTTGCTTCAACTATTCTAATGGTCCTCTAGTAGATCTCATAGTGTCTGGTGGATAGGACGGGATAAGAGAGGATATATATTATATAGCATATAATATATATATATTAGTATATTACACTATACTATAATGTATAGTATCTGCCATGTATATATAGTATATATACACACACTATATACTGGTATAGTACAGTATAATACACTAATTCACTCTAGGATAGTATCTTTAATGACTACCACCTTTGAGCATCCTTTAAATGGCAAGCCAGGTCCTTCACGATACGTCCCTACTTTATCTCCTTTAATGCCCCCTTATACTTTGTGCTCCAGAAACACTAAACCAGCTGCCATTACCCAAATACGCCATGTAACTCCATATTTTCATGACATTTTAATGCTGTGTACCCTGTACTCTGAATGCTTTTCCACCCTTTATTCACCTAAAATAAGCATACTCATCCTTCTAGTTTATGTTTAAACATCATTTCTGTGAAGGCTTCCAGAGTCGTCTGATGTTTCAAGATGCTGTATACACCATAAAAACTTGCAGGGAAACCCCTCTTAACCCACGCGCATCCCTATGGAGCTGCCAGAGGCACAGCCAGCCAGCAAAGCTGTCATGCCCTCCTGTCTCGACCACCCTGCCCCTAGGGTAAAGACTGAGTTCTAGCCATTTTTTATTCCTTGCTCCTATCCCAGTTCTGGATACACCTTTTGAAATTTATGCAGTGTTAATGAAGAGAGTAAACTTGGAGTGCTGCACTTAGAGTCACAGGCACAACATTTTTAGAGGATTTCAAAGGTTCTGATGGATTCATACTTAAAGAACATGAAGTTTCAAGCATTTATGCTCGAAAGCCTAAGCCTTAGTCTTAGGCCACGAGGGTGGCCCATCACAATGCAAAATATGCTGCAGATAAAAGCAGTGGTTGGAAGCATGGTCTGCTGGAGAAAGATATGGATGCAGAAGGATGGAGGGATAACACCCCAAGGAAACCACACACACCTGCTACTAGGAGTTCTCCGTATCAGCAGAGACTGCTAGCAGCAGAAGACCCTGCTGGAGCCACTGGGAATTTATTCAATCCTGTGGAAATAGATACAGGTGTCAAAAGGAAGGGGCAAAAGATATCTCAGGAAAAATACTACCTTCCACACTGAATCCACTCCCCAACTCAAGCTGGTGTGGGAGAAGCTGTGAAAGAGAAGATGACATCTCCTTCATCATGATCATGTATTTATCAGGTTATCATTTCTGCTTTGGGAGACAATGAAGAGATATCTTTTCTTCCCAGACACAGCATCATAGTCACTTCTTCCCCACTGGCACAGATTGTCCCAGCAAGATCCCTATCTACACTATTTACCAGGTGAAATGTGACTCTAAGTGCAGTATCCCAAGTCAAGTAGACTCCAGCCCCATGCTCTGCTGAACCCCCAAGGTGGGCCCACAGGCTCTATATCACAGCAAGCATTCAGGAAGGAAACAGAAAACCAGTCCTCCCTCCTGCCATACCAATCTCAGTGAGAGCCTGTCCACCATTGGGGAAGGGAGAAAGCAATCTTTCATCGTTAACACTGCATCTCCAATTTGTCTTTCTCTTTTCCTCTCCACAGTCTTCATATAGGAAGGCAAATGAAATGCAAGGATTACAGGTGGTGGAAGTAGGACTGATTCAACCTCTCCTTTTGTACATTCTAGGCTCAGATCAGTAACTGAGTCCAACTGTAAAGGAGTCAATCTAACTTAGTCAAACTTCACACCTGTTGTTTTCAGATGTGGACCCATAGCAGCACATATACATGTGTGTATGTCTGTGTGTGTGTGTATGTATATATGTATATGTAAATGTAGGTGTCACCCAACATCATGCACCTGTCTGTTCTCCATTTCTACAAACCAAAAGTATCATAATGTAGGTATTAGAGCTATATAAACTCTATCTTAATGTGGATTTTAGATTTATTTATCCATTGCATAAAATAGCAAAAATATCATATTACCAAAATTTGATGATATTGTTACTCTTTCAAAAATATATCTATGTACATATGTATTAATGGACATATGTATTTAATATTTCCTATGTAAAAAATAAAATACTGTACAGGATACTTTTTATTTGGCGCATTCTTTTCCAGATAACTATATATTTCTATTGAACATATTAACAACCTGAAAGCTAAACCCTAAAAGAAAACTAAAAATCTTACAAAAGGCATATTGTGGTGCTTTGGAACTCAGAAAATCACATTCTTAAAGTTAACCCATTTCTATGGGTATGGATCCATTGTAAGCAGGATCTTTCGATGAAGCTACTTTAATTAAGGTATGACCCACCTCATTAAGGATGGATCTTAACCCTCTTATGGGAGTCCTTTATAAATGGTGTGGATACAGAGAGAAAGAGAAAGCCACAGAAGCAGGACGCTGAAAACACAAACCCAGAAAAGGAGGGGGAGACCAGAAAACTCTGCCATGTGCCTTGGCATGTGGCAGAGGCGTCAAGGATCGCCAGCAGCCAGTCTTCTGGAAGAAAGCATTGCCTTGATGATGCCTTGATTTGGACATTTTTCTCAACCTCAACCCCTTGTTTAAGTCAATCCATTTCATGGTATCTACTTTCAGTAACCTAGGAAACTAAAATACATGTAATAAACCTGAAATGGTTTGATGGTAATATCTCAGCTGACTCTGCCACAAGTGATGTTTGAAACTATATGAGGGGCTGCAATAATAACTAAGATAGAGTCAATGATTCTAAATAAAGGCAATGATTTTTAAACACTTGGAAAATTTTTTTCAGACACTACTCAAATGAACTTATTCCCACCCCCAAATCAAATCCATCTAATTATTTCCATGGTTGCTATTTAGAACAGAGAGAAAAGCAATTCAGGGAAGACCAAGGGAAGGAGATTTCTGCAGATGAGCAGCAGAAAATTGCGCAGAATGAAAACTACAGTAAAATAACTCTCCTTAAATTTCATAAATGCATGGACCTACTTCTCAGCAAATTAGGAACCATCATGACTAGAAGTTTGGAAAATTGTGTTGGGGAACAATTCCCCATGATTCTCAAGCCTCCATGCACATCTTGTAAGGGACACACTGACTACTCTTTGTTCTGGGCTTTCCTTTCAAGATGTTTTATAGTGAATAGCCTTGATATATAGAGATAAATGACTCCCTCAGGAGTAAAAAGCAAATTTACATCTAGCCTTGGAATATTGTGACAGTGTCTTCCTCTGAAGCAGAGGGTAGACATGCTCATCATCCAGTACAATAAGGTAAATGTCTCTCTCCAGAGTAAAGAACAGGTATTTCTTTACTCTGGAGAAATTTAAAAAGTGCAGATTCCCTAAGCTTTGAGTTCATCCCATGTAGCAAAATGTACTGCATGGGCAAGTGTCACCTGGCCTTCTTTGCATCACCCTGTGTGAATTAGGGCTTGTGAAACTAGTGCAAAAAAAAAAAAAAATGTCGATTATCTGCTGCTATTGCTCTGAGTAATAATATTCCCTGTGTCTTTGACCCAAGAGTCTTGTGTCTGCTACCAGCATCCATGAAACTTTGCCAAGCTAACTTATTAGCTTGCAAGTAAGGTAAAATCTCAGACTCTTCATACTTCTCAAAAAGTTTATAAAGATGCCGTTGTTGGGGTCAGAACTTTGAGTAAATTCAGAGAGGGAAACAGAATTCTGTCATGATACAAAGAAGCAACCTTTTCAGTACACATTGGTGTGGGATGCAGAAGAGAACAAGAACAAGCAATAAGTCAGCACAATGAAGAAAGAACACATACCAGATAGAACAATTATTCCTTTTAACCACCTAAATAAGCCTTTTACTAATTATTTACTGAGAAGGGACTGAAATTGATAGTACATACTAGAAACACTGTATGCATTTGCAGGTATATTTCAATATGTATGTGATTTCAGTTATTCTTCCACATTGCAACTTTCCCCATCACAGTTTCCATATATTGTGGGTCAGCATAAGAAATTAAATGGGAATTTGGGGGGAGTTTTGCAGAAGCCACGGATGACACACGAAGGCCAGCTGGTCTGTACCGCTGGCTAATGGTGAGTACCAGAAAGGAATTTCAAAGGTTATTTTTATTTATTTTATTTATTTATTTATTTATTTATTTATTTATTTTTGCATGGGCAGGCACCGGGAATGCATGGGCAGGTACCAGGAACAAAGGTTATTTTTTTAATGTCTTTTTTTATTCATGCAATTTACTTAGCAGTAGTTTCCCTAAATCTGTTTCATTTTTTAAATTTTTCATATTTTTAATTTCTTTTTCACATAGTATTTTTACTTAATATTGACCCATGTATAGCCTATGACTAAATACTTAACCCAGATTTTACAATAAGGTTGTAAACACCCCCATAAAAGATAAAGACAAAAACCCAGACTTCTTCTCTAGTACTAAGAGAGGCCAAAACGACTTTATACAGATTTTCCAGATAATGGGGGCACTGTACCCCTAACCCCTGTGATGTGGAAGGGACAGCATTTACCTAAGCGGTAAGCAAACTTCAGTTGTACCACAATATAGCCTCGATCAGGATTTTTATTAGGTAAAGTCTGCATTCAATACAGTTCAAATGTTTCAAGTGTACAATTTGATGAGTTTTAACAAATATATGCAGCTATGTAACCACCACAGCAATCGTTCCAAAAGGTTCTTTTGTGCCCTTCTCAGTAAACCCCCTCAGTAAACACCCATCTAATTTCTTTCAATTTGGTTTTTGCTTTGTTGTTTTTTGGGTTTTGTTTTGTTTCGTTTTGTTTTTTTGCACGGGCAGGCTCTGGTAATCAAACCCGGGTCTCTGGCACGGCAGGTGAGAATTCTGCCACTGACCAACAGTTGCACCATCCTCAATTTGCTTTTTAAAGTAATATTCACAAAAATTGAATTTATATACAGGAAAATCTGTCCTTTTATGTGTACTGTTCTATAAATTTTGATAAACATATACAGCCATGTAACTACCACCTCAATCAAGATACAGAATATTTCCATCACACTACAAAGTTCCCTCATGCCCATTTGTGGTCAGTTACTCCCCCCATCCCTAGCCCCAAGAAACCACTGAGTTATTTCTTCTTCTTCCAATTTTGTATTTTCGAGAGTATAAATAACTGGCATCATATCTCTCCATTTATTTAGATCCTCTTTATTTTCTCTCATGAAAGTTCTGTATTTCTCAGAATACATGTTTTTGCCTATTTGTTAGATTCTTCTCTAAACATTTCATGACTTTTTTAAAATTTCAATTTCTATATGTTTATTGCTAGTATCTAGAAACACAATTTTTTATATTGCCCCTGTATTCTGCAACCTTGCCAAACTCACTTATTAGTCTTAGTAACACCTTTTCAATTCTTTGGGGATTTTTTATGTAGATAATCAGATCTGGTTTTTTATTTTTCTTTTTTTTTTGCATGGGCAGGCACTGGGAATTGAACCTGGGTCTCAGGCATGGCAGGCGAGAACTCTGCCTGTTGAGCCACTGTGGCCCGCCCTCATATAATTTTTAAATAAAGAATTTTATTTCTTCCTTTCTAATCTGTATGTCTTTCTATCTTTTTCTTGCCTTATTTCATTGGTTAGGACCTCAAGTATGATATTGAATCAAAGTAAAAACAGAACTTTACCTTATTTCTGATCTTAGGAAGAAAACGTTCCGTTTTCACTACTAAATATGATGTGAATCATAGGTGACTTTTGTAACTTCAGGCTAAAGAAGTTCCTTTTTATCCCTAATTTGCTGAGAGATCTTGCCATTAACAAATGTTAAATTGTGTCATGGTTTTTCTGCCCCACTTACAATGACCATATTGTATTGCTTCTTTGCTCTGCTAATATGGCAAATTACATTGATTTTTTGGTGTTGAACTAACCTTGCAATTTTACAGTAAACCCCACTTGGTCATTAGTTACTTTTCCTTTCAATATATTATGGTATTTGATTTGTTATTTCTAACGATTTTTGTGTCTTTAGTAATTATGAATATTGTTTGTTAACTCTTTTCTTATAATGTCTTTGCCTCATGAACTGGAATGCGTTCTTGTCAATCACATTTCCTGATTTATTTTTTGGCACCTACTAATCCTAAATATGCTAACACAGTTTGCCTATATAATTCTCAAATTGAAATGGCCATATCAATTATTAATAAAGACAGTTATCTAAATCAGGTGGTCCAAACTGACTGTTAATAAAAAATTCTAATGACCAACACGTCTGAGCAAGTATCTTTTCACAAATAATAAGATTTATCCCTACCTGGATGTGCCAGATATGCCACGTTATATTTTCATCCTCCAAAAACGAAGACCTCTAACATAGTGGATGGTGCTACTTGGCTTCAGACTGTAGCTTAGGAGTGTGTAGAGACTATTGTGAGTATTTTATCTCCTGTGCTGTGGGAAAGCTAGGCTGTCACATAAAGAGCTTCAAAAGTCTTCCTTTCTAATATAGAGTCTTACCTCAAATGCATTTATTTTATATCAAGTGAAATTTTGTGTTTATCTCTGTTGTCCTTCTGCCTTGGATAATTCTGAAAAAAAAATTTTTATGCTTGGGTTTTTCTTTTCTTCTGCATGATCACAGAAAGTTTAAAAGTAAAACCTTTAAAACTATAGCAATGAAGGCCAATTGCTATTTACCTAATTTATCACCCTTTCCCAACAAAAATCACCAGGACAATCATAAAAGAAAAATGCTAAAATTTTCTAGCTCATAATTCATGCATGTTCATGAAAATTAGCAATTATGGCCCTGTTTCTTTCATTTACTAACACTTACTGTATGGCAGGAATCTTGTAGACAATGAAGAGGCAAGAGTAAGTAAACAAGACACTCTTCCTTTGGAAGAATTTTTTGTCTAGTAGGAGAGATTCAGGAGTAAAGACACAATCACAATTGCCATGATAAAGATAAGAAAGGGAGAAAAGCTAGGAGTTTGAAACAGGAAAGAAAGGAAACGACAGCCTTAGAATTAATATAAAGTAGTTTCACTTTTTCCTTATGGCAATAGGGACCACAGTAGAGGTGTGTGTGTGTGTGTGTGTGTGTGTGTGTGTAACATGTCAACAGTTTTTCAAACCTATGCAATAGTTGTAAGAGCTTTACAGTAAACACCTACACATCCTGTACTTCATCACCTCCATTATCTGCCATCTGTCCGTTTAGCCATTCATCAATCCATCTTTTTTACACACATGTTAAAATAAGTTGTAGACAGTGTACTTCTTCCCAAACACTTCAGCATGTGTATTAGTAGAGTTCAATATTTATTCATAATTTGTTTCTTTTCAAGTAAAATTCACATATGATGAAAGGCACAGACATTTAGGACACCATTCAATGAATTTAAATCGACGCAAATACCAGGGCAAGTCAAATTCTTATCAAGATATCACACATTGCATTAATCCCTGAAAGATCTCTCGTCTCCCCTCAGTAAATCCTTGACCCCACCAACAGAGGAAACTAATGTCTTTCTTTTTATCACCATAGATTAGTTTTGCCTATTCTAGAACTTTCAGGTCATCGGGATCTATCCATTTTGTTCCATGCATCAGTGGTTCATTCCTTTTCATTGCTGAAAAGCATTACATTGTCTTGATATATACCACAGATTTTGTGTTCTCCTATTGATGGATCCCTGGGACATTTCCAGTTTTGGCATTTATTAATAAAGTTACTATAAACATTCCTGTCAAGTCATTTTATGGACATATGATTTCATTTACCTTGGGGACAAACCTTATAGTGGACTTGTTGGATTATAGGACAAATGTATGTTTCGGTTTCTAAGAAACTGCCAGAAATTTTTTCCAAACTGATTGTGCCATTCTATACTCTTACCAACCAATGTGGGAGAGTTCTTATTGTTCCACATCCTTTCCAACAGTTGCTAGTGTCAGGCTTTTTAAAGTTTGCCGTTCTGGTGGGTATGTAGAGATAATTCATTGTTATTTAACTTACTTTTTCCCTAATGGTTAACAGTGTTGAAAAGTTTTTCTTGTGCATATTGGCCACTCATATACCTTCCTTTATGAAGTATCTATTTAAATATATTGCTCATTTCTAATTGAGTTATTTGTCTTTTTCTTATTGAGTCCTTCATATATTCTGAATACTAGTCCTTCAGCAGGTATACGTTTTGCAAGTACTTTCTTCCAACAATTGGTATGACTATTATTTCCTTAATGATGTCTTTTGCTGAGTAGATGATTTGAATTTTGACAAAATCTAATTTTTCAATTTTTATATGTTTATTGCTTTCTGTGTCCTGTCTATGAATCCTTTGCTTACCCTAAATTGCAAAGACATTCTTGTCTTTTTCAATCATTTAACGTTTACATTTAGCTGTAGGATGCATCTCAAATTAATTTTTGTAGACAGTGAGTATTGGGGATTGCATCATGCTCCCACCTCCTTGCCCCTGTCCCTGCAAAGACATGTTCCAGTTATGACCCCTGGTCTGCTGAGTGGGAAGCCATTTGTAAACAGGACCTTTGAAGTTGCTATTAGTTAAGATGTGTCCAAGATGAATGAGGAGGAGTCTCAATCCATATGACTGGAGTCCTTATAAGAGGAAACTGGGAATTGGGATGCAGTCAGTGAATAGAAGCCAGAAGTCAGAAGAAACCAGGTAATGAGGCAGAGATGCAAGAAGGAACCCCAACGATCATGGCAAGCCACATGCCAGAACACTATAAATTCCAGGAGAAAGCATGGCCTGTCAAGACCTTGATTTTGGACTTACAGCCTCCAAAACTGTGAGATAATAAATTCCTATCACTTAAGTTAGGCAGTTGTGGTATTTGTCATAGCAGCTCTGAAAAACTAAAACAGCGGGATAAGAATCAAGGTTCATTTCTTTTTCTATATGGATTTCCAATTGTTTCAACTACAACTGTCCCTACTGGGTTGGAATATTCTGCTACCTTTGTTGAAAAGCAAATGACCATATATGTGAAGGATTATAGCTTGGCTCTATCTTGGTCAATTCTGAACTATTAATCAATTTTTTTAATCCTTTGTTGCCCCATTGTACCAGAATGTCTTAATAGTAGGTTTGTCATGCAGTTAGGTGGAATAAATATTCCAACTTTGTTCTTTTTCAAACATGCTTTGGTTTTTCTAGGTCCTTTGGATTTCCAAATAAATTTTGAATCAGCTTGTCAATTTTGCCACAAAAGCCTAGTAGGATTATGACTGGGGTTGTTTTGAATCTACAGATCAATTACACAAGGGACACAATGTTATTAGATTTCTCTTTTAGATCACTCTGTCTGCGATGTAGAAAATAGCTTTGAAGAGTAGGCAGGGAGACAGCTGAGAGGCTGCTGCAATAGAGCAAGTGAGAGCTAGTGCTCAAAACTAAGGTATTGTGATGCAGATAGAGAAAATAGATAAATTTTACCGATACTAAAAAGACAAGTATAAGGTTTCATTTGAAGAAGTTTCTACAGTTGTAAACATTTTCAAAAACACCAAATGATGGCCAATGTTCTCATTTCACAAAATGGGGAAACTGATGCCTTACAGAGGAAAAGTCACTTGACACATCACCATTTTATCATTGCTGAATGATTAGAATATTCACAGGTGTAGAAAACAAGGATTGCCATCAAGAGGAAAACTGGGCCCAAAGATATTTACTGTGGTGACTGGGAATCAAGGACTGCTGCACAGCTGAGCTCCCCAGCTCTCTGTCTGAGCCCATAAGACCCCATTTTATTTACAATCATTTTTACAGGTAGGGAAACTGAGTTGACTTCTTTCCATTACATTGTGGACTGTCACTGAGAGCAAATTCGACTCTAACATCTGGTCCAGCACTTTGACACAACTTCACTTTTATCCTGGACAAGAGCCAAAATTAGCTCATTGAAAACAAGTAACCAAGCTCCAATTTTTGTGCAAATAAACACTAGTTTGCCATTTAAAAAAACTGTTACTCCAAGGTCGTTTTTCAGAGTTCAAGCAAAAGAGTGCCCTTCTCTGAAGTAACACACTATGGTGCCTCATAAATGACTAAAAGATACAGTGGGCTCATGCTTTATATGATGGTAAGGCCATGGATCACATCCCATCTATTTGGGGGACACTAGACAATGGTGACTGCTCATATTGCAAGCTCTGGAGACCTCCTGTTCTTCTCTGTTGAAAGCCACAGCAATGACAAATTTAACTTGTTTTGAAAATGAGTCCCGTCCTCACTGATCTGGGGAATTTCATTCAACAGACAGTCTCAATGCATGTAAACATGGTTGCTGGCTATGAACAAGAATAAATGATTCCTACCATGAAGGTTTTGATGTGACTCTCTTGACATTGGGGCTAAGTCTCCAATAACCTGTCAACTAAGGAAGGAAAATCCTCTGGAGTTGGTTGCTTTGCATCATGTACCTTGAACAACTGCTTGATTGTTAGAGGTCTTTCCTTGTCCATTAGTCCTTTCGGTGCTTGAAGATAATGAATGGAATACAGATTTGTGGGGCTTCTGGAGTCTCAGTGCATCTGTCATCACAGTAGAGATTGGCAAAACTACATAAAATCCTGTGGAGCTATTCACAGAGCCATGTCGATTTGTGAAAGAGGAGTGGAATGACTGTACAATTAGAAATATGATACCCTCGCAGAGTACTGTTATCAAAGATGAGCTCATGTACATTAAAGTAATTATCACACTGAAGTATCATTTGGCCCTAAGAAGTGAGACTACAGCTGGCTTTTAGTTTCGTCTATATTTTCAGTATTTCCAAAATGTCTGCAAATATACAGTGAACTGCTTTAATTAAAAAAAAACTTTTAATTAAAGAAATGACATGTGGATTTAAGGAAAAATAAAAGTCTATATAATTTGAAATATTGAATGAAAAACAATCGTGAAAGATCAATGGCAAAATAGCAGGATAAATAATGCCTACCTGAGAGAAACAAAGAAAAGGGAACAAAAGAGAGAGAAAAAGGGAGTAAACAAAGAGAAGGCTTTTTAAAATTTGCTGATACAATTTCAAAATAAGCCAACAAAGCTGACATGGTTATTAAAGGCAATTAATGGAATATGAGTTCTCATTAGCAGATCAAAGGACAGAACAGTTCCCATGTCCTCTGCATTGCTCAGCCATTTATGTTAGCAACACATTTTAAGAACACTGTCCAAATGAACTGCATTCAGAAAAAAAGCAACCTATATGACTGAAGTTCTGGAAAACATCTTTACAAAAGGATAGTTAAAGGAATTCCGCAAATGTAACCTGAAAATAGGACACGTAGTAATTCTCAAGTACTTTGTGCACAGACACACAAAAAAGAACTAGCCTAATTTGAAACTGTTCTAGAGGTTGTCTGATTCAAATTCAGCCAATGAACTTGTCTCTCGTGGGAACAGAAAAGAAATGTACCACTGGAAAACACAGTTCACTGTTCAAATCACTCTGGGATTTATCAGGGCGTCACTCTGGACAAACCTACAAAATCTCATGCCCTACTCAAGGTTCTATGTACTTATGGTGTTCAATTAAGCTGTCCACATAAGTTATATTAGGAAATGCACTTGTCAAATTATAAATTTTGTACCAAATAAACATTTTTTTCTTTAATCTCACACAGAAGTTACAGTTTTAAAATATGAATTACCATCTATTTTCAACATCCTGCAATATTGAATTCCTTTGTTCTTCCACACAAAAACTTTTTTAATTTGTACATTTAGTCACTATCATCGTACGCTCTAGGCATTCCTAGATTATACCATCTCAGTCTTTATCGTGCATCTTTCCTTCTGATCTCATTTGTGCCCCCAGCCCTCTTCCCTCTATCATTCTCACATTCAACTTCATTCAGTATACTAACAATATTGTATTGCAGTTAGGTAGTATTGTGCTATGCATTTCTGAATTTTTACAATCAGTCCTGTCGCACAATCTGTATCCTTTCAGCTCCAATTACCCAATACCAGCCCTATTTCTATCTCCTGATTGTCTCTGTTCTTAATGAAAGTCTCCACGTTCATTCACTAATGTTAGTTCATATCAGTCATACAGTGCTTGTCTTTTTGTTTCTGGCTAATCTCACTCAACAAAATGTCCTCAAGGCCCATCCATTTTGTTACATATTTCATAATTTTCTTCTGTCCTATAGCTGCATAATATTCCATTATATGTATATATCACAGCTTGTTTAGCCACTCGTCTGTTGATGGACATTTTGGCTGTTTCCATCTCCTGTCAGCTGTAAATAATGCTGCTATAAACATTGGTGTGCAAATGTCCGTTTGTGTCCTTGCCCTCATGTCCTCTGAGTAGATACCTAGCAATGTTATTGCTGGGTCATATGGCAATTCTATACTTAGCTTCCTGAGGTCCTTTCCTTCTTGATTCTGGCATTCAATTTTTCCCAAACTCTTGCAATATTTTTTTACCCTTTTTACATTTTTTGCTCAGCTAGATAGAAGCATTTTCTATTACTTAAAAAAATATATTAAATAACATGTCTATTTAGGACTTGTGTCTTAGGCAGTTTTCTCCTTTTATCTGTCTTCAATAGATGAGAAGTTTTATTAAGTGAGAAATTACCAGCATGTGTTTCTAAAACTTAACGGCTTTGAGGTACTATCCAAGATATTCATCAAAATGTGAAATAAAAGAAAATGATTCATTTCTGTACACAGTTGCTTTGTTCAACTGCTACGCAAAAGATACTTAATGAAAACTGAAAAAAAAAAACCTTCTCTGAGACCCTGAGTTCCTGTCCTCAATTATACAAGGCTTAATTCACAGCAAGTTCTGCCCTTTTAATTGTCTAATATGGCCACTAATAGCTCCATTAAGGAAAGATTTCTAATTCCCTATATTCAAGATTCATGTACACAGTTTAATGAATCGTGCCTATTGGCCCAACTTCAAATGAAAGCTCACTGTTTAAAATAACTAAAGATTTTTGACAAACCAGGAAGGGAAGGGTGGAAGGCTCTCAATTAGGAATGCAATCTTACTTAAAATAGACCTATTGCAGAGTCCTACTATATTTCAGAATCCTAGTAGAGGCTGAATGATGAGTTTCATTGTCCTGTTAAAACAAAATGGGGTGGGCCACGGTGGCTCAGCAGGTAAGAGTGCTTTCCTGCCATGCCAGAGGACCTGGGTTCGATTCCCGGTGCCTGCCAATGTAAACAAACAAACAAACAAACAAACCAAAAAAAATGGCTGAAGGATATATTCAGAAAACATGTCTTGGAAAGTAAGCAAATAAACATCAAATCAACTTTGTAGAGCAGTATGAAAAATATTATTTTACAGAACCAAGTGAACCACTTAGCATGGATTTAAGATTCAGAAAATTTAGGGAAAAGTCCGATGGTGTTCTTTATATTTATGCTAAGGGAAAAAAAAATATGCCGAATGTGTTTAAAACTAATCCATAGAATCACAAGGTACGACCATGTGTCTTACCCACTCCTTTCTCAGTAGCTTCTTGTCTTGATTCTCCCTCACTGCCAAGCACCATTGATTTGGTTTCTTTGCTTTTTAGTTCTCTATTTCTGATGGTGCAACCATTAAGACCTGTCTTACTCCAATTAAAATGGCACTAAAATTTGATAGTAAATAACAAGAAGGCGATGGAACTTTATTTTTGAGAAAAATGCAATTAAAAAACAAGAAAATAAATTTATCTATTTAACATATTTTAGCTTATAAGTGAACTTATGTGCTATTTCTTAAACCAAACAAAGATTAAACATAAAATCTGGGGCATAATTATTCCTACCAAATTGTATGACAGCATGCTGTGACAACCTAGCTTTGCATTTGACATTCACTATATAATCATATCAGGGATTGTTTTTGGAAAACTATTCATGAGCTTTATTTCTCTGAGGGCAGCTCTTAATCCTTTAAAATATTCAAGCCATTTTCTTTGGAAGCACACACCTTGCCATCTACCTTGTTTTCTTTCTCTTCTTCAATTGTTAGTTGTTTGAACTCTGCCAGATCTTCATTTGCCACTGGCTTTGTTTATGATTCAAGCAGCTATTCAGGATCATTCTCATTGGTTTCATTACGTCCTCCACCTTTTTCAAGATGTGACATTCAACTTTGCAATTTATTTTTGCTTTATAATATCTGATGGATAGCAGGAGACTATTGTCAAAGAACCTTCCACTTTGGAGGAGGCTTGATGCCGGTATCTAAGGGACAAGTTTCTGAGGAGAACTAATAGGATATGTTTACAGTTTGTGTGTCAATTAAGGTATTAATAGCTGCTGTAAAGCAAGATAACAACAAGGTCATCCCGGTCGGTGACAACCAATGAGGAGATTAAGAAAGAAAGAATTGCACACTCATGTGGTTTTGAGAGATCCCTAAAAATGGCTACATATATCTGATCTACTCACTTTCCATTTGCCCAGAACTCAGTCATTCTCAATTGCAAGGGAGGCACTCTGAAGAGAATTCACTTGTCATTGTTCTTATTATCCCCCCTGCCCTCTGGGAAAAGGGCTTCCCTATCCTTCCTCCACTGCCACACGGGAAGGAAAGGATGCTTTACTTAGAGACAGTGGGGTCTGCAGAGTCCACTTTCTACCTATTCACATCTGGAGGCCCGAGGTGCTCAGACCAAAATCATCAAGGCTGTTAAATCTAGACTCATGGTTTCTTTCACACTAGAATTCCCAAAAAACTTAGAAGATGTCATATATATATATATGCTGCCAGTCAGTTTTATGTGCCAATAAATGCATCCTCATTTTTTTTCTAGACTTAATGGTAGTTTTCTTGAGGCCATCTGTGCCAGCCTGAGTCTGTAGTGTACCCCAGAAAAGCCAAGTTCTTTAATTAGTCCTCATTCACTATTGTTGGGTGAGAACTTTTTTATTGTTTCCATGGAGATGTGACCCACCCAATTGTGGGTAGTAATTTTTGATTAGATGGTTTCCATGGAGATGTGTCTCCACCCATTCAAGGTGGGGTTGCCTACTGGAGCCCTTTAAGAGGGAATCAATTTGGGAAAAGCTTTAGAGCCATGACAGCCACCAAAACTGACTGAGTCCCAGGGAAGCCATCAAAGAGAAAACTAGCAGATCTCGCCCTGTGCCTTTCCAGCTGAGAGAGAAACCCTGAGGGTCATTAGCCTTCTTGAACTAAGCTATCTGTCCCTGGAGGCCTTAGATTGGACATTTTCATAGCCTTGGAACTGCAAACTTGCAACTTAATAAATGTCCCTTTTGAAAAGCCATTCTATTTCTGATATGTTGCCTTCAGGCAGCTTGCAAACTAGACCAGCATCAGACTTGGGTAGACTTCCACTCTTAATATGGCCTCTGCCCATATAGGGCTAAGTTTTAATAGGCCTTTGACACTCAGGCTGTTTTAATCTTCCTATTGTTTGGGGTCTACAGGCAATTCATTGACTTTTAAAACCGTTTCAAGTTCCGAAATTCCTGTCCCCTATCTATCTCTTTTCATTTCTGTCTGCAACTCTTGCCTGTCTTCATCTTTCTTTCTTTTTAGAAAACTCTTTTTCTTTTAGAAACTAGCTATCAGGAGACTGGGGAGAAAGGTGGAAATATTCAACTTCTCCAACTGGGGAATTCCTGATATTCTTACAAGTAGTGGAGACAACAAACTCAATAGGCTGAGCCCTCAATTTTGGGGCTTGCCCCTATGAAGCTTATTCCTGCAAAAGAGACACTAAGCTTACTTATAATTAGGCCTAAGAGTCACCTTCAGAGAATCTCTTTTGTTGCTCAGATGTGGCCTCTCTCTCTAAGCCAACTCCTCCCTACATGGGACATGACTCTCAGGGGTGTAAATCTTCCTGGTAATGTGGGACAGAACTCCCAGGATGAGCTGGGTCCTGGTGTCAAGGGATTGAGAAAGCCTTCTTCTTGAGGTTACTCTTATGCATTATATAGATATTCCCTTTTTAGTTTATGGTGTATTGGAGTGGCGAGAGGGAAGTACCTGAAACTGCTGGGCTGTGTTCCAGTAGCCTTGATTCTTGAAGACAACTGTATAACTATATAGCTTTTACAGTGTGACCGTGTGATTGTGAAAACCCTGTGCTGGATGCTTCTTTTATCAAGGGTATGGACAGATGAGTAAAAATAATAATAATAATAATAATAAGGATAAAAAATTAAAAAATAATAGGGTGGGGGAATAAGGCGTAAAATAAATCCGGTAGACTAAAATACTGGTGGTCAATGTGAGGGAGGAACAAGGGGTATGGGATGTATGAGTTCTTTCTTTTTTTATTTTTATTTCTTTTTCCAGAGTGATACAAAAGTTCTAAAAATGATCATGGTGATGTATACACAACTATGAGTAGATATTGCAAGCCACTGATTGTATACTATGGTACTGTATGTGTGGAAAAGTTTCTCAATAAAAATATGTTTTAAATAAATAAATAAATAAAACAAAGCAAACAAGCAAAATAAAAAAAAGCTAAGTGAAGCCAGTAATAATCAACACACTTTAATGAAATTATGTTTTCCAATTCCTTTCCCTAAAGCAATCCATTCTGCCTTCACTTAGTCTGCCTTGCAAGCTCTCAACAGAGTAATTGTTTGGCCATATATTTTGCCACTGAGTAGCATCTTTCCATACTCCAATGTCAACTTCCCCACTGCTCACAGCTCTCAAACCAAATACTGAGTCAGTGTCACATATTTTGATTTTGAGTCTATTATACTACTTTTAGCACCAATTTCTATAACAGTAACAGTAGCTGCTGTGACAGATAAACCCCAAAACGTCAGTGGCATAAAAGGTTTCTCTGTTTTTCATCAAGTAGTAGACGGAAGAGAGTGAAAACGGGATACGGAAGGCTTTGTGTGAACATGACCTTGAAGTGGTAGGTATCATTTCTGCCCAAATTCCAGTAGCCAAAACTCAGTTACATGGCCAACCCTAACTGCAAGGGATGCTGGGAAAGGCAGTTCTAGCTAGTTTTAGATAAGAGAAAGGATTTTGGTAAATAGTTATCCAGCCCCTCCCACAATTTGCTTATGAGTATTTTTGTGGCATGGCAATTTTCACTTCCATAATTTCATAATGGCTTGGAGTCCGAAATAAGGCCTCCTAGGAAACTTAGAGAAATAAAGAATTGGTCTGGTGGTCAATGACAAACACATCTGCAACCTCTGTGCCTTGCTTTGAGGGTGATCTGGGGAAAAAAAGGCCTGTGCACCTCGCCTACTCACTCTCTCTTCCACCAACCTCCCCAAGGAATTCTTAAACCTTTTCAGTTCTCAGGAATGACATTTAAGATTCACAAATTTATTCACATTCTGGTATCAATCATTGAAAAGGCTTAATGTCTAAATTATCTAGCCAGAATTTACATTTCAGGCAGCAAAAGAGTGATTTTGTCTTTCTGGAATTCCAGAAGACCACAGTTTTGCTGTCTGGGAGAGCTATTCTGATCATGAAATCACACTTTGTGAGCTAATCCTGCCTCTTTAAGTATAAATTACATTTTGAGATTTCAGAAGGTGGGAGTAACAGTGAACTGTTTTCCCTGAAACCTCTGCCAAATAGTCTAGCATATTAGAATTATGCTCAGTTTTCTTGATGGAATTAGAACTAAGCAGGAAAAAAACACTTTCTCTTAAAATATCAGTTCTATTCTCAGTGGGTTTTCTATGTCCATCTTACCTTATGTGACAACCCAATTCTTTGGCAATACAAGGAAAGGTGAGCAACAAGAAACACGGCACAAACCCATGCATTTAATAAAATAACATATTCCACGCAACAAAGGAAAACACAGAAATCCAGTAAAGAATATCCTGGGTATCTTAAGCATTCTGCATACAGATGTCTCATGAGCATTTCTGAGCACTATTGCATATCAGACATTAAACTAGATGGTAGGGTATCTTTAACTCATTTCATTCTCTGCAGTATGCAATTTTATTCTCATTTTTACAGGTAAAAACACTGAGAAGTAAGTGATTTCCTAAGGTTGCAGTTAAGTAAGAAGACTCGTAATTTTTACCATGGTCTGTTAAACTCTAGAATTTATATTTTTCCCTCTCTAACATGCCTTTATTATCCAATTTTCTCATATGCTTGATAAGCTCATAAGTCAATCTCTGATTTCTCTACTCTTCCCTATCTTCAGTATGTAACTTCTGGGAACATAAAAGTGATAGGCTATAGCTTTCCCAGAAGATCTTCTGTTTCTCATCAATCCGAGGTTGAAAACTCAGCATCTAATTTTCCTATGACAACAAAAACCAAGCACAAAGCAAAACCAAGAGCAGTGAAAGAAGATGGGTGTTAAGAAATATCAAAAGGATCATTTTAAAAATATCTTCCTTCAGAAAATATGTGGAAACCACATATCTGACAAAAGTTTAACATCCAGAATTTACAAAAAGATAACCCAATTTTTTAAATAGGCAAAAGACTTAAATAAACATCTCTCCAAAGAAGATATACAAATGGTCAGAAAGAACATGAAAAGGTGTTCAACATCATTAGCCATCAGGGAAATGCAAATCAAAACTTCGGTGAGACACCATTTCACACCCATCAGAATAGTTTCTATTAAAATGAAAAAACAAGTGTTGGAGAGAATGTGGAGAAACACAAACACTCATTCACCATTGAAGGGAATGTAAAATGGTACAACTGCTGTGGAAGACAGTTTGGCAATTCCTTGGAAACCTAAGTATAGAGCGACCATATGACCCAGCAATTTTACTACTAGGTATCTATCCAAAAGAAGTGAAAGCAGGAAATCAAAGAGAGATCTGTACACTGGTATTCTTAGTGGCAATATTGACAATTGCAAAAAGATGGGAGCAACCCAAGTTTTCATTAACCGATGAATGGATAAACAAAATGTGGTATATATACACAATGGAATATTACTCAGCCGTAAAAAGGAATAAAGTTCCAATACATGTGACAACACGGATCAACCTTGAAGACATAAAGTTGAGTGAAATAAGCCAGACACAAAAAAGGACAAATATTGTATGAGCTTACTGATTTGAAACAATTAGAATAAGCAAACTCATAGAGTTAGAATCTAGAATATGGGTTTTGAGGGGATGGGAATGGGAAGTTAAGGCTCAAAATGTCCATGTTTCTATTTGGAATAATGGAAGCATTTTGAAAAGAATGGTGGTGATGAAAACACAGCACTGTGAATACAATTAACAGCACTGAAATGCATACATCTGAATATGATTAAAAGGAGAAATGTTATATTATATATATAACAGAATAAAAATTAGAAAAAAATAAATGGAACTAAATTACACAGTGAACCCTAAGTTAAATCATGGACTATAGTTAATAGTATAATTATAAAAGCGTATTTTCATTAATTGGAGCAAATATTTCACACCAATTCAAGATGTTGGTGGTGGGATGGTGTAAGGAAATCCTGTATTTTACATATGATCGTTCTGTAAACCCACAAATTCTTTAATAAGGAAAAAAAAATCTTCCTTCTATGCATTCCATTGAAAAAGAACTACACAGATACTGTCTCAAAGATTGGTACCTCCTCGAAGGAAAAGTTAGGAGAGAAAGAGCAATGATGAAGAAAAATTTTAACACTAAAAATTTTTACTGTACCTTGTCTCTTTCCATATACAATCATTTTTGTGATATAAGAATCATTTGCCCATTTGTTGTAGAGAACACAGTCTAACCATGCAAGTTTGGGGCAGTTATACTTTTCCTATTTGATGAAAAGCATTACAGCCAAGATACTTTGAAAAGAACCATATCATGCAACCTAAACCCAGTTTTGAAAGATAAATGAGAAGCCATTTACATCACTGGAAATGTATGTCTGATTGCAGCTTGCTCTTTAAAAATCCAACACTGGGAGAAATCAGGAAAGGGAGAGGTCAAAAACAGATCTGAACATTCTTGCGTGTAAATTGAGAGGTCTTAAGATTGTACTCTTCAGGAACCATCTCAGCAGCCTGCCTAACTGGAAATCTTCCTCTTTATGTGATGATAAAAGGTTATTTTTAAAGAAGCAGGAATTAGATACCATAGGAATCTTTTTGCATCTTCAGTCAGATCAAAAGAGAAGTGTTCCTAAGAGGTGAATGCCAATCAATTGCTTTTCATGTCTGTAAAGATAAAGCAAAGTGGAATAGCTTTCAATTACAGTTGGAGAGCTTTCACATCAACCTAGAAAAGGGCCTTCTTAAGGATGACAAAGGTCCCATCTCTAATATTGGGAAATGTAGTAAAGCCTCCACGTTTACAGATATTTGAGAAGAAAAGACACACCAGCTCTTCTAGATAAGCACTCCTTACTAAAATCAGGGGGCAAGACAAAATGTTCTCCTGAAGTTCCAACCAGCTATGGCTCCATAACTGGTATCTCCCAAAGAGCCACAAGGGTAGCTTGTTTTTAAATGTATGCCTACTGAAAATACCAAAAATGGCTCTTCTCTAAAAGTCATTATTTTAAATATAAACTTTAAATTATCAGTATGTCCATCTCACTGCAGAAAGCAGTATTCATTCATGTTTCCCATGAAAGCGTGCTAGACCCAGTTCATATTGGATCAGAAGTCAACCATGTCCATTTCTACCCAACTCTGCATTCAGTGATGTCACAACAGTAGCATGAAATCAGTGATGATGTAAGTATTTCATCATGGAAATTATCAAACAGTACAAATCTAGGCTTTTTTTTTTTTTTTTTACCCCTGAGAACTGATTGTTAGACATTTACTAGCTCATCACTGTTTGCCACTGTTGTTTGAAAAGAAGCATCGGCTTTCTGCCTATGTGATTCTAGCTATGTGACATTTGGCTAGTTTCTCAGCTGAGAAATAGAAATACAATTCCTATTTCATGGGACTTTTGTGAGCATTACTGGGGATAATGGACCTGAAGTCTTGAGCACAGTGCCTGCACAAAGGTGATGATGGTGATAGCACTGCTAGGAAGAGAAATTGTCATTGCATCGGCAGTGTCCATCTAAATGCACGTACATTTTAAAAAATTATCTTGGGAATTGAATTGCAGCACTATTTTAAATTTGGGGAGAAAAAATTCCAAATTTCTGAGTCTCAAACTAAAATGCATAGGACCAAGTTGAATAGAAATTCTTAGCCTTTCAAACTACTGTAGGAAATCCCCATACTTCATAATTGTAATTGTTTGGATGCTTTAAATCAGTGTTTCCAAATCAAAATGTCATAAGAATCATCTGGAAAATGTCCAGGGAGAGGCTTAAGAAATGTTATTCTTATCCCAGCCTTTTAATTTATCTCAACCATTCTCAAACTTTAATGTGCATCAGAATCCCTTGGAGGTCTTATTAAAACAGAGTGTGGGACTCTACCCGCAGAACTTCTCATTCAGCGAGTCCAAGATGGGGCATAAGAATTTGTAATTCTAACAAGTTCCCAGGTGACGTGGATGCTTTGGTCAGGCAGCTACAGTTTGAGAACCACTGCACTGTCTCACCCTTCTACTCTGAAATGACCTACAATCCTTGGCCCAAACTGGTGAATGTTAGTGGCCTTTACCTTTATGATACTTGCTTTCCCAGGAGGTATCTTGTTCTTTGTATCAGTTTGCATGTATTGCTGCATAACAAACTGCCCCGAAATGTAGTAGCTTAAAAGATTTTTTTTTTAAATTGTCCTTCATGAGTCTATGGATCAGCTAGCTGGTTCTGCTGATTTAAGCGACTTGGTTGATCTCCAACTGGACTTCATCAGGAAGCCAGGGTCAACTGGACTTTGACTGGTCTAAGGTTGTCTCCAATGTCTGGTGGTTGGCTGGCTGTTAGCTGTGATGACAAGGGGCACTGACACACACATTACTCATCATCTAGAGGCTACCTTGGGCTGGCTCACCTGGTGACGGCAGGGTACCAAGACAGAACAGAAGCACGTAAGGTTTGATTAGCTGGTTTACATGGTGGTGGCAGGGCATGAAGAGAGAGAACAGAAGCTCTCAAGGTTTCATTATATTTATTTTTAATTAGAGCTGTAGGTTTGCAGAAAGTACAGAGTTCCCACGCACAAAGTCTTCCTAATATTAATCCTTTGGATTAATTTATTAATTACTTTGTATTAATATGGTACTTTCTTATAATTATACTATTAACTGTAGTCGGTAGATTATATTAGGGTTCACTATGTTGTAGAGTCGTAAGGTTCATTTTTATTTTTATTCTGGTAACATATATACAACCTAAAATTTCCCATGTCAATCCCTTTCAAATATACAATTCAGTGTTTTACATTCACACAACTTTCCCATCATCCCAAACAGAAACTCTGTACCAACTAAGCATTAATTGCCCATGCCTTAACACAAACCTGGCCCATGGCAACCTTATTTCATATAAGCGAGGTGAAACAATGTTCTTTTGTGTTTGGCTTATTTCACTCAACATATGTCTTCAAGGTATATTCATGTTGTCACATGTATCAGAACATCATTCCTTTATCCAGCTGAATAATACTCCATCATACGTATACACCACATTTTATTTATCCATTCTTCAGCTGATGGACACTTGGGTTGCTTCCATATTTTGGCAGTTGTGAATAATTGCCACTAGGAACATCAGTAGGCAAATATCTGTTTAAGTCCCTGCTTTCTAATATTTTGGGTTAGATTCTGTGTTAGTTTACAAGCTGCTGGAATGCAATATATCAGAACTGGAGTGGCTTTTTAAAAATAGAATTTTATGTGGCCTTTCTCTCCAGCCAACACAACAAGCAAACTCGACACACTCCCCCTGTCTACGTGGGACATGACTCCCAGGGGTGTGGACCTTCCTGGCAACATGGGACAGAAATCCTGGAATAAGCTGAGACTCAGCATCAAGGAATTGAGAAAAACCCTAGAGTGAGCTGATACTCAACATCAAGGGATTGAGAAAACCTTCTCGACCAAAAGAGGGGAGAGTGAAATGAGACAGATAAAGTGTCAATGGCTGAGAGATTCCAAACAGAGTCAAGAGTTTATCCTGGAGTTTATTCTTATGCATTAAATAGATAGCACCTTGTTAGTCAAGATGTAGTAGAGAGGCTGGAGGGAACTGACTGAAAATGTGGAGCTGTGTTCCAGTAGCCATGTTTCTTGAAGATGATTATATAATGATATAGCTTTCACAATGTGACTGTGTGATTGTGTGATTGTGAAAACCTTGTGTCTGATGCTCCTTTTATCTACCTTATCAACAGATGAGTAAAACATATGGAATAAAGATGAATAATAGGGGGAAACAAATGTTAAAATAAATTTAGAGTGAAATGATGGTGATCGGTGAGGGGCAGGGGTGGGCGGTAATGGCATGTATAAATTTTTTTCTGTTTTCTTTTTCTTTTTCTGATAGATTCAAATGTTCCAAGAAATGATCATGATGATGAATATGCAGCTATGTGATGATATTGTGAATTACTGATTACATATGTAGGACGGAATGATCAAAAGTTACGTATGTTTGTGTTTGGTGTTTTTTGCTATTTTAAAAAAATTAATAAATTAATTTTAAAAAGTGGAATTTTAATAAGTTCCAAGTTTACAGTCCTAAGCCTTTGAAAATGTCCAAACTAAAGCATCCAGGAAAAGATACCTTAATTCAGGAAAGGTTGATGAGTCTAGAACAGTTCTGTCAGTTGGAAAGTCTCATGACTGGACTTGCTCCTGGGCTCCACTGCTTTCGGCCTCTGTTCCTGTGGGGGTTCCTCACTTGGCTTCTCCAGGGCTGGCTTTCATCTCCTGGCTTCCTTTGTATCTTTCCTGGTTTTGGCTTGCTTAACATCTCATGGTGACATCTGCTGGGCTCCAAGCATCTCCAAATATCTGTGTGTCCATTCTCTGACTGTCAACTCTGCTCTGAAGATTCTATTGGCTCTGTCATTTCTCCAAAATGTTTCCTCTATTAAATGATTACAGTAAACTAATCAAGACGCACCTGGGATGGGTGGAATCACATCTCCATCTAATCAAAGATCCCATCCACAATTGGGTGTGTTACATCTTCATGGAGATAATTTGATCAAAAGATTCCAACCTACAGTGTTAAATCAGGGTTAAAAGAAATGGCTGTTCCCATAAGATTGGATCAGGATTAAAACCTGGCTTTTCTGAGTTGCATAATACTTTCAAATTGGCTCAGATACCTAGAAGTGGGATTGCAAAGTCATATGGTAATTATATGTTTAACTTTCTGAGGAACTGCCAAATAAGTGACTGTACCATTTTATATATCCATTAACAATGCATAAGTGTTCCTATTTCTCCCTATCCTCTTCATTATTTACTATTTTCCATTTTTTCAATAATAGCCATTCCAATGGGTGTGAAATAGTGTCTCATTGTGGTGTGATTTGCATTTCCCTAATGGCTAATGATGCTGTGCATCTTCTCATGTGCTTTTCAGTCATTTATAGATCTTCTTTAGAGAAAGTCTATTCAAATCTTTTGCTTATTTTAAAATTGCATTCTTCATCTTTTTGTTTTTGAGTTGGAGGATTTCTTTATATATTCTGGATATTAAGCTCTTATTAAATATGTGGTTTCTGAATATTTTCTCCCATTGTGTAGGTTGTCTTTTAACTTTCATGATAAAGTCCTTTGATGCATAAAATATTTTAATTCTGATGAAATCCCATTACCCATTTGTTCTTTTGTTGCTTGCACTTTGGGTATGAAGTCTAAGAAATCATTGCCTAATACAAGTTCCTGAAAATGTTTTCCTATGTTTTCTTCTAGAAAAATTATACTTTTACTTCTTACATTTAGTTCTTTGATCCAAGTGTTAATTCCACCCAAGATGATTTAGAGATTCAATGCAATCTCAGTAAAAGTCCAGCAACCTTCTTTATATAAATGTAAAAGCCAATCATCAAATTTAAACGAAAAGTTAAGGGGCCCTGAATACCGAACAACACCTTGAAAGAGAACTATGTTGGAGGACTCACACATTCTCCAATTTTAACACTTATTACAAAACTACAGTAATCAAAATAGCATGGCATTGGCATAAGGACAAACATATAGACCAATGGAATCAAACTGAGAGTTCAGAAGTAAACCCTCATATCTATGACCAATTGATTTTTTGATAAGGGTACCAAGCCTACTGAATGGAGAAAGAATAGGCTCTTCAATAAATGCTGCTGAGAAAACTGGATATCCATATGCAAAATAACAAAGGTGGACCATATCTCAGTCTCAGCAGTGGCATAAGTTCTCCTGCATTCTTTAAGTCAAAGCAAATCGCCTGATCACCCCAGATTCCAGGAGTCAGGGAACTAGATTCCACCTGTCCATGGGAAGAGCTGCAAGGTCACATTGCAAAAAGTGTGGAGAAGAGAGGAATGGAAAATAGGGGCCATTTTTATAATCGCTCTATCACAATCCCTAATGCAAATAAAACACCAGCTAGCTACTTGATGGCCTAAGAAATGCCCATACACAATATACACTAAGGTAAAAGCAGCTTTGGGCTCAAGCTGACATTCCTACTACATAGGAATGCATTAAGTATGCATTACTTGCCCTCCCCCACCTTCCAAAAATGAAGCTATCCCTCGCTATGGAATACAGGGCCAGACTTCTGCAACCCAGGTGTGCCTGGGTCCTTGCCACTCGCACATGTGCACAACAAACCACCTACCAGTTGTTTGATCTTGCAAGAGGGACATTACATAATAGGTTTACCACATAATTAAGACATATTTTTCCTGGATCCCTGTATCTCCCTCCTCTGCTTCGTTCTTAAGTGCATTTTATATTTTAATAACATTTGCCCAAGACACTGCACTCAAATTCAGAGAGGTATTTTTTTTAAGAACACTTTGATCTTACTTCCAAGATGAAATCTACCCAAATCCATTTAACTCTAACTTAATATTAAAATGTCATGTATTGTTTCCATAATAGAAATAATGCCAAAGCTACCACAGGAAAAGGTCAAAGAGATGGGAGGACTCAGTAAGCCATATCATATTTATGCTGTATGTGGATATTTTTTCTCCTTTATTCTTTAAATACTGACATTAGCCTTTGAACATGCTTTGAGGGATTTAAAAGCATAGCTCTCTATTGGGATTTACTAGTATATCTATGGAAACCAGACTTAACTTCCAATATCTTGAGCTCTTCTAGGATAATCAACCCTCTATTTGGGCTCCAAATGTTACTATTGTAAAAAAAAAAATCCATTAATGAATGAATTATATATGCAATAACCATAGAAATTTGCCTATGAATGTTCTTAGAAGGTTTACAACCCTTGAGCAAATAAATCTTTAGGCTCTTTTCTCTTCCTTCCCTCTGCTTTTTCCTCACTAGAAATCTTTTTTCATAGAAATGAATATCAAGTTTATCTGTGATTTAATAAAGTCATGAAAGAGAATCATACCACCTAACACAGGAATCTGCATGAATGGGGTGAACCAGTCCCTTCCGGTTTGCTTTGGTGACACCTAGAAGGAAATAAATGAGCTCACTGTATGTGTAGTAGATAAGCGGTTACTTGATTACAATAATACACAAAAATTAATAATGCAAAAGTAAAATTCTACTTTTCTATGACTGAGCCCAACTCTGGATCCTCCATTTCAGCTAAGCAGCAAAAAATCTAATTTAGTCTAGAAAACGTAACCACTCAGTTGGATCCCTATGCAGCTACCTGGCCTAAGAGATCTTATGAGGACATGTCCATAGCTGCCACCTGCAGGAAGCAGCAGTCTCCTCCACAGACCTCATTAGGGAGTGTGCTCTTAGGTCATTCTCAGCTAAATCCCTTGCTTTGTATTCTGGGTCCAAAGGAAACCCATGGATTTGTCACCCTGGTGGGGAAATCAGTCCCTTATCAGTTTATGCCACTATCTCTCTCAGGCTCCCCAACTTTTAGGGAATATATGGCCAGCCCCACTCTCACCCCTCTGTGGGATAACCAGGTTATGTGTGTAGGATACGTTTAAACTTATCTTTAAACCAATTGCTTTAAAACCACACGTATATGGTTCTGCAGCCTAAGAGAAGTGAAATCCAGAAGAAAAAAATTTTTTTTGCTGTAGTTGTTGACCCAAGTACAAAAAAATAAATTACTGGGTGGTGCAATGGTGGTTCAGTGGCAGAATTCTCACTTGCCATGCCAGAGACCCAGGTTCGATTCCCGTGCTTGCCCATGTGGAAAAAAAAAAAATTACTGATATATGTAAAAAGTGAAAAATGAGAATTTACATTATATGGTAGCTATGAAAACTAGATTATAGGAGGCAAATAAGTACTTGGAGGCTTAGTAAAGTGATAAATGCATCAATAGGTTTGAATTATATAATTATTTTTGCCAGTTAAATCAAAGTTTCTTGCTTTCCTGTGAATTCTAGACCCTATAATTTGCACTTTGTATTTCCCCTAATTACCTCATAAGTATTCATGATTTCTCTCTAGCAAGACTATAATACTTAACTTTCTTCATATGCCCCCAGCCAAAAAATTTTAAACTGGACATATCATAGATGTATTAGTTACTGCTGATATTTGATTACGAACCTTGAATTCAGAAAATTCCTAAAGGAAAATAGACATCTTTTGTCAGAATGATCTTATATCTGGGTAATATTCTCCTCCTTCAGTCAACACTTCATCTCTGAATTTATTTTTAAAAATTTCCACATTTGTGGAACTGGATTAAGATGAGAGAAAATAGTTGGTGAATGCAATATTTTTAAAGAAAACAAAGTAATCACACAGATGTGAAAATCCCTATCCATGACCATGGGTTGATTAGACCACAGCAATGAGCTATTTGGCAAGCTATAATAATAATAAATAAAAATTATAATTAATAAATGCAAGCCCTTTTCAATGAAGTGGAAGACTACAAATATATAACAATGCATATTGATTTCCACTCATGTTCCAGAGGCTTGTGAAATAAAACTTAGGAAGCAAAACTCTTCATAGTAAACATTAAAATCACTAAGAATTTTTAGCATTTCTTAAAGCAGTGTTCCCCAGTGAGTTTTATTTGAAATATTAATAGGCTTTACATGGGAATACATTTGGAAAGATTGGATTAAATTAAATTAAACATTTCTTAACTGCAGGACTTCTCAGAGCCTTAAATATGCTAACAAGGATGCTAAATATCAGAGAGGGAATTATAGTGTGTATATTTCCAACACTTACTTTATATATATGAAGAAAAATAATTCTAATTTGTGGGACCTGGACACATTATACCTTCTTCAAACATACATGAAGAAATGCAATGCTTTCAGGAATAAAGCCCATCCTAATGGTTTGAATACATCTGTCAAGTAGCTGGATCTACACTGTTCCAACAATCTGATATTTTCAAATATCTGGATGTTTGGTATTTTAAATAAAAAGCCTGGATGGTGAATTTTCACTTCAGTCATAGTAGCACAGCATATATAATATCCACTTTTTAGAAAGAAAGGTAAAATAGGGGACACATTTAAGCCTTAGCTTTCTAACCTAAAATTTAGGATAATAATAATTTTTTTTCATTCATTCATTCAACAAGTATTTACTGAGCACCAATTATGTACTAGGCATTGTTCCAGGTCTGAGGCTACAGTGGTAAGCAAGGAGGCTCCCAGGGAAAAGACAGACAGTATATAAGGAAACAAGATAATTTAGACAGTGATACTGAGCCTTGAAGACAGTAAAGCAGGGTGATGGACACAGAGTAGCTGGATGGCTACTGTAGTTTAAGTGATCAGGGAAAGACTCACTGAGTACATCACAACTAAGATCAAACCTGAATGATTCAAATAAGCCAGCGCGCAAAGATGTGTCCAAGACTTCCAGGCAGACGAAACAAATGCCACAGTCCTAAGACATTAACACACTTGGTATCCTCAAAGATCAAGCAATCTCGCCTGTGTAAATGGCGCATAGTGGGAAAGAGAGATGAATGGTACTGATTCAACTGTCTGGGTGCAAAAGCCGTAAGCTACCACCTGACCCTCAGTAAGTGTTCAATATGCAATGGTGAAGCAGTGATGATGATGAGGAGGATGAGGATGATGGCAAAGATGCTTTAGGGATCAAAATAAAGTAGAATAAACCTTCCAATGTCAGAGTCAGGAAATGTGTTTCTGGAGTAAACAACTAAAATATACTAGTGGTTCTTGACCTTCTTTTCAGGCATGATGTAGATGATCTAAATATTAGTCAAAATAAGTATTCCTAATGACGAACAATGCCAAAATCTCAGGGGGTTAACAAATTAACTGTTCATTTCTCACATCACTATCTATTTGGGCTAGCAGCTCTCCCCTAAATGGTGCCTCTGTGATCCTGGCTTTTTCTACTTTGGGGTGCCACACCTTGGAATCCTTCACTTCTTGTGCCAACCGGACAGGAAGAGGGAGATAGAATGAGGAAGACACACCAGGTAATTTCCCATCCTCCAGAAGTGACCATGACTTCTGCTCATAATACATTGGCCAGGATAGGTTACATGACCTTATCTACATCTAAAAGATTTTGGAAATGTCACCTTCCCCCTCGTCCAGGGGGAAAATGAAAGTTTAGTGACACTGGTGAACATTTAGCATTGTTTCTGCCACAGTGTGCTTAATTTCATGGGCATAGTCAAAGTTTGAGCAAAACTTACCTTCAAATGGGCAGAGAAGTAAAACAAATAGAGTAGAAAAATTTTTGAGACATGAATTGGGTCTTTAAAACCCACTTCAGGCTGTGAAAAGGTTAGAAAGATTGTGGGTTCCTCTATCCTTTTTTCTCCCACTCAAGAAAGTTTATCAAAATTGCCAGAGTGGCCTTGAATTAGTCTGTAGGAACTATTTTCAAATAAATTATTGCAAAACTTTGTTGTTTAACTTTCTTAGAAACACCTGATTGCATGAGCCCATGACTGATTGCAGTGTTTTGCTGAACATCATGGCTAAGAACTGCTGAACGAATGTGCCTGCCATGCAAAAACAAAAACAAAAACAAAATGCTGAATTACCATATTATAGCAAACATGAAGACTATACTGATAATTGTTCAGTTCGTTTGTCCATTCTTTCAATAATCATTTACTAAGCATCCATTATGTGTCCTCATCATACCATCAGGACTTTCATGGCCCAGGAGCATTTTTATCATTCCAATCCTACAGGTCCATCTGGAGTCCTCGCCCTTCCCTGGGGCTCTCTATGGTGATGGCTACAATCTGATTAAAGAGTAGAGATTTAAAAGTGGGCCTAAGAGTCACCCCCAGAGAACCTCTTTTGTTGCTCAAATGTGGCCTCTCTCTCTAAGCCAACTTGGCAGGTGAACTCACTGCCTCCCCCCCCACACACAAGGGACTTGACTCCCAGGGATGTAAAACTCCCTGGCAATGTGGGACAGAACTCCCAGGATGAGCCAGGACCCAGCATCATGGGATTGAGAAAGCCTTCTTGACCAAAAGGGGGAAGAGAGAAATGAGACAAAATAAAGTTTCAGTGGCTGAGAGATTTCGAACAGAGTCGAGAGGTTATCCTGGAGGTAATTCTTACACATTATATAGATATCTCTTCTTAGTTTGTGGTGTATTTGGAATGGCTGGAGGAAGTACTTGAAACTGTTGAGCTGTGTTCCAGTAGCCTCAATTGTTGAAGACGCTTATATAAAGATACAGTTTTTACAATGTGACAGTGGGCTTGTGAAAATCTTATATCTGATGCTCCTTTTATCCAGGGTATGGGCAGATGATATGGATAAAAAATAAACACATAATAGGGGGATAAGAGGTCAAATAAATTGGGTCAATGGAAATACTAGTGTCAATGGGAGCGAAGGGTAAGGGGTATGGCATGTTTAAGTTTTTTCTTTTTATCTTTTAATTTCTTTTTCTGGAGTGATGCAAACGTTCTAAAAATGATCATGGTGATGAAAATGAGCTATGTGATGATGTTGTGAACCAGTGATGGTACACCATGCATGGAATATATGTGGGTGAAGATTTGTTAATAAAAATGTGTTTTTTAAAAAAGAGTAGAAACTGATGAATGAGGGGAGGCAGCCTCTTGTAGACTTCCAGGTGTGGGGTGATTGTAAAACTGGAAATGAAAGGAAGATCTTAGCTCCTCTGTATTTTGGGAAGGAGACAATAGAGAACCGTGTTTCAGAGCACAAAAACTTTGAAACAGTGGGACTTTACTCCAGTTGAGTTACTTCATCAATCTCAGCCTTGGTTTTCTTACTCATAAAATAGATTGTAAAGTTGTGGTAAGGAGTAAATGAAAAAATGCACTTGAAACACATCTCCTTGGACTATTTCATACTAAATGGTAAATGTCTATACATAGCATGGTAAATGAAGGATATAGCTTCATATCCATGAAACATGATCTGTGGGAATAGCCAAGACAACAGATGAACATCATCCAAGAACAAACCAAGGGGTGGATGACTAAGATGAAGTGAACAGATTTTAGAGAAACCACAAGATAATGTGGTGAATGTTTTGCCTGGGATAAGGGCAGACAGAGAGTGGGGGAAGAGGCATAAGCAAGGCCACCCTGCAGGACAGCTCAGGATATGACTTGTGTTGCTTCATCAAGGCCTCTTCTGAAAGGAACCTTCTCTGAGCTAAAAGCACACATTCCCTGTCTTAGAGCAGCCCTGCCAGAAGTCCTGATATATGCAGCAGTTACACCACCCACAGCCTGTGGTCCGAGCACTCCTGCAAGAGAAGGAAAGGGCAGACCTAGCAAAGAGAGAAAGGAGGCATAGAAAGGAAACAGGTGCAGGGAGAAGTGAAATCAATTGGTATTAGGTGATTAGAAAGAGAAAGAAGCTGAAGACTAGCAAGTATGTCATTAATCTAAATGTATTATTGTTTTAGTTTCCTAGGCTGCTCTACACATACTGTGAAATGGGTTGGCTTAAACAATGGGAACTTTATTAGCTTACAATTTTAAGATAAAAAAAAAGTTCAAATCAAGGTATCAAGGTGTGCTGCTCTGATTCTGTGATGGACCCCAGAAAAGCCATGGCCTTTGATCCTCATTCAATATTGCTGGGTGGGAGCATTTTGATTGTTTCTATGAGGATGGGACCCACCCAATTGTGGGTGGTAACTTTTGATTAGATGATTTCCATGGAGCTGTGTCTCCACCCACTGAAGGTGGAGTTGCTTGCTGAAATCCTTTAAAAGAGGAAACATTTTGGAGAGAGTCCCTTTTTTTTGGTAGAGCCACGTGAAAGCCAGCAGATGCCGCCATGTTTGCCATGTGCCCTTCCAGCTGAGAGAGAAATGTTGAACATTGTTGGCCTTCTTGAACCAAGGTATCTTTCTCTGGACACCTTTGATTGGACATTTCTATAGATAATTGTAATTGGGACATTTTCTCGGCTTTGGAACTATAAACTAGCATCTGATTAAATTCCCCTTTTTAAAAGCCATTCTGTTTCTGGTATATTGCATTCTGGCAGTTAGCGAACTAGAACACAAGATGATGCTTTCTTCCCAAAAACCAGCTGCTGGTGATCTTTTGCTCCTCTGTTAATGGCAAGGTACATGGTAGAGACTGCTGGTATCTCCCTACTTTTGGTTTTGTTGATTTCTGCATCTTACTTCTGTAGCTTTCTCTCTCTTTGTCTGAATTTTATTCTCTTATAAAGGACTATGGTAATAAGATTAAGACCTGTATTAATTAGGGTTCTCTAGAGAAACAGAATCAACAGGAAATATTCATAAATATAAAATTTACAAAAAGTATCTCACATAACCATGGGACCGTAGAGTCAAAAATCTGTAAGGCAGGCTGTGAAGCTGAGGATTCTGATGGAGGGTCTGGACGAACTCCACAGGAGAGGCTCTCCAGCCAAAGCAGGAAGAGAATCTATCTCTTCTGAATCCTCCTAAAAGGCTTCCAGTGATTAGATTAAGCATCATTCATTAAAGAAGACACAGCCCTTGGCTGACTACAAATGGAATCAGCTGTGGATGTAGCTGATGTGATCATGATTTAATTCTATGAAATGTCCTCATTGCAACAGACAGGCCAGCACTTGCCCAACCAGACAAACAGGTACCACCACCTGGCCAAGTTGACACATGAACCTGACCATGACATCCCGAATGAAGTGGATCACACCTTAATTGAAGAAGTCTCATCAAAAGTTCCTATTTACAATAGGTTTATACCCAAAGGAATGAATGAGTTTTAAGAACATGCCTTTCTGGGGTACAAATAACTTCAACCTACCACAACTATGTATAATTAAATAGACATTAATGTATAATATAATTAATGAATATTAATTATATCATAATGCCATGGGAGACCTATGGTATTTACGAGAACTGATAGACCATGATTAGCAGCTCAAGTGATCAACAAAAGCAACATGCTGGCAAGTAAGAGAGTTCATCCTTAAAAGTTAAGTATGCATTATATTCCAATCCCTGGAATCACACATTGCTAAATTTATGTCAAAAGTTATTGATTTTTGACAATCTGAAACTGAGAGAAAAAACACACCTGAAAATGTATTCATTGTTCAGGAGATATTGAAAGAAACAAGCCCAGATTTATAGCCCACAGTATCTTCCCAACAAGTTTCTAAAATGCCACTATTTGTTTCACTTTTTCAGCTTAGAGCCCTCTGACTCCAGGTATACATGTCCCAATTATATTGGGGTAAAACATTAAAGCAATGTCAGATGTTAAAAAGTAATCACAGGTTTCCCGGTGCCTGCCCATGCAAAAGAAAAAAAAGTTATCACAGGTGGTTCAGGGTAGAGTGCTCACCTTTCCTGCGGGAGACCTGGGTTTGATTCTCAGACCATGCACCACCATCCCGCCCCTCCCCCAAAAAAGAAAAGTAATCACAAGCTATCACATAAAATAACTAAAATTCATCTTACAGAGGAAAAAAGGGTAGAACCTTGAGGGAATAGGATACTGGACAAGTCACTTCTGAGAAAGCTCCAAACATACCCAGAAGATGGCTAGAGAGTCTAAGTAGCTCAGAGTTAAAGGAAGGTATTAGCACCTAAGAAAAAGAAAGCATGAAGATGAAAATCCCAAAGGTGAACTCATCCTCCTCTATCATTGGTGTGAGCCAACCCTCTAGGAGATAGATTAACACATGCATTCTGCAAAAGCCGAGTTCAGATCCCACAGCAAGAGCAGGATTCTACAACACAAGAAAGCTATAACCCCAAATGTAAATCTAAAAATGCTTTATTCTACTGGAAAGTCAATATTTTTACTCAATTACATCAGAAAGCTTTGGGTCCCAGCCTATAAACATGTAGAATTCTCTCTAGTGTTAAGAGTCTTTGTTATCTTCCTCGGAATGTTTCCAGGCTGGTAGACATTTTGGCGAGTGTAGATCCTTTTTAAATCTTTCTGCAAGTCTGACTAAATCCATCTGGCTCTGATTAATTTACAAATAACCTGCAAAGCACTGTCTCAGAAGAACTGCATAGTCCAAGCATCTCTGAGCGACCATCTTGCTAAAAACTTGATCTTAGAAAACTATGCAAGGTCCAACAAAGGTTCAAAGGAGGGTGGTTTCACTAGAGGCTGGAGGCATGGAGGGGTTCCATGAAGTGGAATATGGACTGGCATGAAAGAAGCCAGAACTTACTTTTCTCAGGAGTCATCCAGTGTTTAATAGTGCCTTACAAATGGGAGAACTGTAATAACTATGTGTTGATTGAAAGGGGGGGCCAATAAAAACTAATCTACTTCTCAGTAAACCACCATCAGCAACATTCCAGAGAATTGTCAGTAGAAGCATTTGTTAAACATCGTTTCAAGGTTTCATGAGCCCATAAAACCCCAAAGAGAATATGTGCCTTCTGAACATCTAGTGACCTGCTGGGGAGGAACTTGGGACCATCAGCATTCCCAATCCCTTCTCACTGAGACTGTTGTCCAAGTCAATTAGTCTACACATTGATAATTAAAACTCTTTCTTTATATGTGGGAGTAGAAGACAAAAGAATTGGTTGCTTGATTAAATTCATTGGGTTTATTCATGGATTGTTGTTCCTTTTATTCTTCTGGTTTATGTCCCACCTGTTTCTGGAGGGTTATTTAGCCTTCATTTTCTATGTCCAGAATAGGAGGGAAAAAGAGGGTAAGAGTCTATTCTGGAACAAACATCAGTCTAGCAGGACGTTTGATGTTGTTTCAACACCTGCTTTCTCACTTTTTAACAAGTTATTTGGGTATTTCATGGGCCTTTCGGTTTTCTAAAAAGAGAGAGTGATTTCTGAAGACTCAACACTTGATGGTTCTTATCTTTTCCCCTTAAGGTTGGCAAATCTGTCCCCTTTAATGTCAACAGTGACTTTGATTGAACATTGTTCTCTTTCCCTACTTCCCTGGTTGGCTTCTCTTCCTCAGCCCTTCCCTTATGCACTAGGCACTACCAGTGCATAATCTGTCTTGCTTATCAGAGATATTCCACTCCCATATATCTGGCCATTACTTATCCACTGATGACTCCTAAATCTACATTTTCATCCAGATCCCACTCCTGAATTCCAAATGCCTACTGGATATATCCATCTAAAAGTCCCACAGGCATATGTCCAACATGAAGTCACTAACATTCCTTCCCTTACTTATACCTTTTTCAGTGTTTCCAATTTCAGTAAATATGAAATATCCATCCATCTCATCACCCAAAACACATATGTGTAAGTATACCCTTTCTTTTTCTCACTCCTCATCCCCAACGCATCGCCAAGCCTGTTGACTCTACCACTAAAATATCTCTCAGATCCACCCATTTTTCCCCATCATTATTGCCACTACCCTAGTTCTAGCTGCCATCAAGTCTCATGCAGAACACTGCAAAAGGCTTAACTGCTCTCCACGTTTCCACTCTTGTTCCTCTCCAATCCATTCACACTGCAGCCAATGCAGTCTTTCTACTTATAAAATTCAAATCTGATCAGAACACACACACGCGCCACTTCGCTTTAAACTCCTCTCTGATTTCCTTTTGCTCAAATTCCTTTGCACAGGCTTTAAGTCCCTGCATGGCTGGCTCCTATCTCCTCGCTAGTCTTTTCTCACACTAATCCTTACTCTTTGCTTCTCACACTGGTCTTCCTTCAATAACTTGAACACTTTTGTCTTCCCCGTAGTCATGAAGCCTTTTTACATTCAGGCTCTGCTTGTAATTCTCTGCTCCCCAACCCCTAGACTAGCTCAGGCTCTGTTATGCATAAACAATCTACATCACCCTGCTCTTATATTTCAAACCACTTGTGATTTTATATGTATTTGTGGTTATTATGATTAATAAGTCCCTGCCAAAATATAAGACCCATGAACAGGAGCTATATCTGCTTTATTCACAATTATTTCTCCAGAGCCTGGCATAAGGCATCATTGGTCATCAATAAATATGTGACAAGTAAATGGCTGAATGAAACAAATGAATTCTCTATTCCTCCCCATCATTCACTCTATTACAAAAAAAAGTGTAACAAAGTTTTTTGCCAATTCTACCTTCTTGCTATCCCTCATAACCATCTCTGCCCCTCTCTCCCCAATGCTTCTGCCTTTGCTCAGAATATAACTACACCTCCCCAGTCCATAACATAAGACTCCTAAAATCTTCATGCTTCCATTCTCATATTATTCCAATTCGACCTACATAGTTTCAGAAAAGTAGACTTTCTAAAATATAAATATGAGCATTGTCCTCCCCAGTTTAAAATCCTTTAGATGTTCTGCATTAGCAAAAGGATAAAGGTCAAATTTTTCACCATATTCATGAAGCACCGACACATAGTAGGTGCACAATAAATACCTATTAAATGGACGAATGATGAAACAATTGCAACATCTCATAACCACTTCTGCCTACTTTCATCAACATTATCTTTTGCTATTAACTCTTGCACTACACTTTTCCCTAAAAATAGTGCTGATTAAAAAAAAAATAGTGCTGATTCACATCTCAGTCTCTCCTCTGACAGCTCTCTCTGCTCTTCCAACTTTCCATGTGTCTGCTTAGCAGTGCTCCCCAACATTTTTCAAATCATGGCACACATTTAAAAATAATAATATTTATACAGCATGCTAGAGAATACAGAGGAAGCTCCAAGAACCCAAAGACTGATGACTTTATACACCTGCAGTCCATGTGCCCTCCCACCCTGATTGATAAGCTCAAGCTTAGGAAATATTATTTGAGTCTTGCTAAAGAGTGGTTTTCTCTATGAAATCTTTTGTTCCACTTTTATGATCCCACTGCAGCCTAGCAGACTTCAAACAAATATAAATTTGTTTATATTCCTGCCTTTTCTAAAAATCCCTTTGGAACAGAGAACATATCTTACTCATATTTTATACCTGGATACAATGATAGCACCCAGCTAATATATAATAAACATAGAAAAGATTAGAACAAGTCCAAGTATCCTTAAACCAAATATCTTGTATGGTTGGTGGATTAATTTCCTTCTCATCTTCTCTCTTACATATGTAGACTGTTTTTAAAACTAGACTGGTTTTAAAACTTTTCTTTCCCTTTCCCCAAGCCATTTTTCCTAAAGGTAAATTTCAAACTACAACTATGACTAAGCAAAGTGGTGGCATTTCAAAAGATAATATCTCAAAAAACAGACTATAGCTATTCTGTGAAACTGAGTCCAGAGTACCCAATAAGCTATTGTGCTTTTTGCTACCAGAACATTTTCTGCCAAATGATTCTTCCAAAATCAGATGTTTCTCATTAGCAGAAGAGATTCCAGAAGGTGGATATTTTATAAATGCATTGGAAATGTCAGTATTTTCAGTTCAAGTTTTGAAGCAAATAGTGGCATTGTAGAAACTTGTTGGGAAGATACAGTGGGCTATAAAGTTGGGCTTATTCCTTTTGATATCTCCTTAACAATGAATACATTTTGGTATGTGCTTTTTCTCTGAGATTCAGATTGTCAAAAATCCATTAACTTTTGATATAAATTTAGCAATATGTGATTCCAAAGATTGGAATAACGGGTACTTAACTTTTAAGGATGAACTCTTCTTACTTGCCAGCATTTTCTGAATATTGTGAGCCATTGATTATATACTACGGATGGACTGTATGTGTGTGAAAATTTCTCAATAAAAATATTTTTTTTAAAAAAAAGATGGGCAGGTTTTAGGATAATGAGCACAGTGGTCCCACATGGTGTAATTAGAGGTGATCTAATTATTGAGCATACACAGACTCATTACATGTTTAGTCAAAGAACATATGTAAAAAAATGGTGGCCTTAATATGATGATGGGCATGATTCTTAGTATTATAATGAGGTGTAGGAGACTTATAGATTCAAATCTAAGCTACTGTGCATATCAAGCGGGACCATTTTGGTTAGATCCAGTTTCAGTTATCAAAATAACTTTGGAGCTGGGGTGAGCTAGTTCTAGGCTGACCCAACACTCTTCACTAATAAACATTAGGGGCTGTCTTTAGTGACCACAAGACTCTAAAGTTGAAAAACTGGATAAGTAGGTATAAGACAAGGCTAGTCATGAGGTTTTTACAATCACAAGGGCACAAGATAAAGGCTATACAATCATTATCAGAGATTAAGGCAACTGGATTACAATTTAAAGATTTCAGGTGTTTCCCTTTGTCTACTCTAACATACCAGAAAGTTTAAAGGAAAATCTAAATAATAATTCAGTAATCATGATCATCCTTTAAATCTTAATGTCTTGGTTACAGCTTCCACGCCTAGCTCAGTCTTGAAGAAAACCACTTCAAAAAACCTCAGTTCCCTCAGCTGCAAAAGAGGAACTTGGAGTAGATGCTTCGAAATGCCCCTTACAGATATAATGTTCTATGGTTTTAAAATGCCTGGTGGGAACCATGGTGTCATGGGAAGATGGATGAGCAGTCAGAAAGGTGGATTCTAGTGCAGACTCTTCCTTTTACTAGCCATGTGTCAACAGGCTGCTCATTTATTACTATAATAATGATAATGATGATCATAGTAGCATAGCAAGGAGAAGCCATGTAGAAAGTTAGCATAATAACATGCATGCTCTGAAATCCTGCATCTCCATTAGCATTGAACTGAGAATTCACCTCTACACATGAGAAATGCAGAGACTAGCACAAAAATAAGATATGTAAACCAATGTTGTAAGACCGATTCACTAAGCCTTCCCTGGACAGCACCTGCAAACATCAATGGAGGTGAAGGTGAAAAGCCATCTACAGAATAGCCCAAAGCACAAGAGTTCACAGAACTCTTAATGCTCCAGCAAATCAGTCCTTTCCTCTAGTAGAACTTCTTGCTCCTATCAGTTGAACAGATTAGCATTCCAAAACTTCAGGATTCTGCACTGAAATGATCCTTTTGGAAGCCAGGGGACTAGATTAGGTGAGCTATTAAGGGCTCTCTTGGAAGCCTAGTAAGTTCAATCAGGACTTCTCAGGGCACTCCAGAATACTCTCTTGACTCCAGACAAGTCTGTCATCTAAATATTCCTCAAATAGTGCCTTTGCTTAAGCAAACGTTTCAACCCTAAAAATCTTTTCCTTTCCTCCACCCCTAATCAAATTTTACCAATCACTCAAGGCCCAACTAAAGTCCCTTCTACTCCATTATTTGATCATATATTAGTTGGTGGAAAGTTTTATCTATTTTCCATAAATAATTTTAAAACTAAAAATTTCCCCTCGTATCCTGCCAGAATTACGTGAGATCTGAGGTCAGTTGACAATAGGTCCTCCTGGTTAAATGACTAAAATGGCACAGATACCTCATATGCACAGAAGGAAACCTAAGAACCAAGTAGAATTGGAAAAATCAACAAGACATTTTTCTCAAACTTGATGTACTATGTATTATAGTACATGGACATCACAGTCAAGGCTCTGGGAAAATTACATAAATGTATTTCCATTCAAGTAAATTCTCCTAAAAAATATTTGGAAAAAAACTATTCTATTACTTTTGGGAAAAGAACTGTATCAATAAACAAATTTAGACTTCCACTTCAGTAAAATGGAGTAGACATACTCTCCCTATTCCTTCCTCTAAGTATAACTAAAATCCCTGGCATTATATATATAGAACAAACATAAGAAGAGAAGTGAAACAAGGAAGGTGTTAGGTTGGGGGACAGGGAAGGACACAGCAACTGCAGCTATGGAGGCTGTGTCGCCCCTCCCCACATGGCACCTGGAACCGCCCCTTCCGGACACCTGACTTCCGGAACTGATGAACCGCCCCTTCCGGACACCTGACTTCCGGAACTGATGAACTGCCCCTTCCAAACACCTGACTTCTGGAGACCCGCCCCTTCCAGCCGTCACCTGACCCCCTTGCTTAAAAACCGCCCACGCCATCACCCAGGCGCTGACTCACCTCCCTCCATCTTGGATTTGGTGAGCTCAGCCTGGGAGCGCAGAAATAAACCCACCCACTCTAAATTTCCTGATCTACTGTCCTTCTTTCTCACCTTTTCGCCTCCTAAACCTTTCATTTGGTGCCGAAACCTGGGAGAGGAGCACGGCTGCCGCCCGCCTG